>SKCR01007076.1:0-24628 GCA_019454045.1 Zanthoxylum bungeanum
TAGCTTACGACGGAGGGATTGTTAAACATATGTGATGACCACGACTTGTATAGTTCAGATAGGTCGTTTGTGTTCTTCGTGAATTTGGAGGTGGCCGAATTGCATATATATTAGCTAGACTTATACGACGAACGTGTCTGAACTTAGATAGTCTCAATATGAAGTGCAGACGTTGAGCACTTGGGTAGCCGATTATTTTTGATAAAAGATAATATTCTATATTATAATTCTCAACTAAGATAATCAAGGTTTTTGGATAAAATTGATATTTACTTTGATCTAATTGAATTAATTGGATTAATTTAATAATTACATAAGGGCTTAATGGTAAAATCATAGTTTTCTCTTCCATTTGAGGATATTATGGTAATTTTAAGTATGTAATAATAGGTGGTTTTGGCTTGAATTTATTGGATTAAATCAAAGTGGCAAACATTTAACTAATCCATTTCCTAAACATTGGCTTGATTTAATTGGATTAAATTAAAGTGGGAGACAATGGAGATTAGTCACACCTAATTATATATTTCTGGACAAATTAGATTAAGCCCACTTAAAAGTTTATTACAACTTTTATTAATTAAAAATTGCATAAGTTTTGCTATAAATAGCAAGCTTTAGGAAGGTTTTAATTACAAGAAAATTAATAAGCATACGCAAATTATTGTAGAGATTAGCCTAAGTTAGAGAAGTGTTTAGAGAAGCTTGTGAGGGCTCTACAATATTTCACCTAGGAGAAATCAAGATTGGATCTTGAAGTGAAGCTTGGAAGTATTGGAAACAAGATTGGATCTTGAAGTCCAGCTTGCACACCTGGGAGGTTCTCCAACAATTTCACATAGCTTAATGTTTAATAAGGCTAATCAATTGTCGTAGGAAACTTTAGAAGTATAAACACAACATGTTTATAATTTAGTTGAAAGATGTTCATGTTGGACATGGAACAATTAATAAGAGTTTGGAACTCTAGATTAAAGCTTAGAGTTATGGCTACCATTCTAGATTCACTTGAGAGAATTGTTCACGAGACATTTCTAATTGGGATTCTAAAATGGTTTGTGTATTGATTCAAAATTTACTCAAATGCGTATTTAGAATAAATTTATTTCTTTGGAAAAATATTTGATATTTTGAAAATTTTGATTTTTATTCTATAACATGTGGTGATGTTGGTTTTGAAATTAAAAATTAATGTTGGGTGTTTTTGAAGTATTTAGAGAAGACCAGAAGCAATTAGGGTAAAATACCCAAATTGCTTCAGCTCACTGGAAATTGAGATGAATCATTTGAAAAAGAAAACAAAAAAAGGTGTTCAGCACTGTGCGTGCTACAGTGCCCGCGCGTACTACACTGTAGCACAAAAGGCGCGCAGAGTGCCCGCGCGTACTATAGTGTGCAGAAATTTTGTTTTTCTTCATTTTTGAGTTTCCGGACTCCGATTCAGCCATGCTTTATTCCTATACACTTGTAATGGAATATAGTATTTCATTAAATGATTTTAAATTACACCTATAGTTGATATCCATGGGTTTGACCCATTTTTACTGCCGGGGGTACCGATCCGACCCTTGGGGTTCCACAACTACCCCAACAGAATGGTATCAATAGCAAAGGCTTAACTACACAACACATACTTTTGAACCTATTCAATAGTAATTTTAATTTAATTATGCATGAGACATATTTGATATGTATTGCATGATTTAAATTTAAACCGTGATCTAATTAAGTTAATGACTTAATTGTCATAAATCTCCTGTGATTAGGTGATTACTTTAAATAGTATTAATAATGTTGGAGTATTATATGCACTGCATTTTTGCATATAAGTCCCGATGATGAATCTCGTACAGAGACACTACCCTTTGAGTTGCGGAGTCGCGGGAAACTGACGTCGGAAGGGAAAGATCAATACCTTGTTGGATTTAATTCATTTGCTTAGCTTCGGGTTTGCTCGTTGGGTCTCTGTTTTTAATTTCATCCTTGGCCCAAAACACCCGCCACCTACACTAAACCACACACCTAAGCCCACACACCACAAATCACACGGCCAAGCCCACCAACTAGCCATCTTATACGCCCATTAAATCACATACAAAACATTCAAACACATTAAAAACATGTTAAAATCCCATAAATCACCTTCCTAATTAAATTAAATCTCATGCCTAAATTAAACAAACCAAATCAAATCTCATGCCTAAATTAAAAAAATCAAATCAAATCCCATAAATCCATTTCCTAAACTAAAACAATCCCCTCCATAAATTAGAGAGATCATTTCCTTGTAGCACACTAAATAGGAGATATTCTCCATAATTGCATGATATTTTCCCTTCCCATACAAGGATAACCTCAACCCTCACTTATAAAAATGAGCACAAACCAAACCCTGGGGAGGGCCTTCTCTCCTCTTCCGCATTCTCTCATTCTTCACGTCTCTCTCTCAAGCTCTCCCAGCTCTCTCTCTATTCTTCTTCATTCAGCAACCACCATCACGTCTTATCTCTCACCCTAAACACACACATCAACTAAACTCAGACAGCCCCATCCTCTCCTATTCATTCATCTCTCGGCAGCCACTAAAACCCAAAGTCTCTTCTTTTGGCTCTCTCTTCTCTTGACACTCAAATGGCCAACTCAAAAAGAAAACAAGAAGTAAAAAACCCTAATAGCCTTCCTCTAAACCTCTCGGCAATAAACAAAAAATAATAACCACACAAGAGCATGCCTTCCACCGAACAGTTCATCAACACAAACTGCCCACTGACCGACAATGACAATAAAGCCAAGAAAACAAAGCAACGCGAGGACCGAGTGAGCAAATAAAAAACGTGAGCAAAGTAAAATAATAATCATGCATGCTCAATGATCAAACTGTGGCACACTGGGCGAAATCAATTAAAGGACACATGTGACTTGCATGAAAGGCCATTGTTTTGTCCGATTATCAATTGTAATGAACTGAATGAATGGTGCTTATTATGTCTATATACAACACTCAATTGCATGGCATGTTTACTATGACATGGCTGGACTTTATTGATCAGAGTAGCGCATATGGAGGGCATGATGATGATTGACAAAGAGGCGCACTGAAGTTAACCCATTACCGAAAACAACACAGTCCCAAAAACCAGTCCACATGAAGCCCTCCACGTGCAACCAGCCAAAAAAATTGCCCCCGAAACAGTCCCTAAAATAGTCCCAAAATAGTCCAAACACAGCAGCAAAAATCATCCAAAACAGTGAAGAAAACAGAGAAAATAGCTAGCAGAAACAGTGAACCAGCGAACCAGAAAAATAGCGAAAGCATTAACCCTTCCGGCGACGTCCCAACGCACTCCCGAGAAGTGACCTAAAAGGTGATATCTTCGGAGCTAAGGGAAAGACTGAGGTAAAAGGTTCAATGGTCATTTGAGTTATTATAGACAAATGAGAAAATAGAGCAAATCTCCGAAGGCGCTCTATTTGTAATATGCTCGTTTGCACGAGAACATATCTCCCCCTACGAGGGCTGCCTTTCCCTCTATTATATTTTATCTCGTTATCCTGGAAACGACATGCTTGGTTGGACGTGAAATACGTCCAACCGGGTATGTAAAGTCCTATATTGAAAATGACCAAACGCTTTGGTCAAATATTTATTATTCCGCATTTACAACTTAATGTGTTCATGAGATTGCGTGCTTGATATTATTTTATTTACTTCTATGCAAGCAAACTTAGATGTAGGTTTTACTCCTATGTATGCAAACTTAGATATAGGTTGTATGTAAACTTAGATATAGGTTGTATGCAAACTTAGATATAGGTTGTATGCAAACTTCGATGTAGGTTATTCTTGCATGTGTATGTTGCGTAGACTTGGTTATATTATAGTGAGAATCCATTCATTACAAGTGGCATAAGTAAGAGACCATTATGAACCTAACGGTTTGAGGTCTTCCCTTGTGAGGGGTGAGTGCGGCCTTAAAATCATTTCCTAGTTCACACTGGGTGGCGACTCCATTATTCTCCGGTTTAGTCCCCCGCGGGCTACTCCGTACTCCCGATCGGGCCGCGAACCTGGAACAGTGTTGTCGATTTATGTGTTCTACAGTCTAGCGACTCCACTAGGGAAATAGAATCGGCCCCGAAATAATGCCTTGTAATGTTTATGATTTTTGTTTTAGTTAACCGTGTCTGCAAGTGGGTTGGGTCCAAGGCGTTTAACCAAAGTCATTATTAGAGCTAGGTAACGGTTTCATGTATTCCTTCATTAACTACCTTTCTATAGCTGAAAGGAAAAGCTGTGAAGGCACCTAGATAATCATTTACTCGAAGCTTACCGTGATGGACTAATTTGGATGACCTATTGTTTATTCCTGTCACCAATGCGATAAGAGCCTAAGAGGCAATGGTATTTAAGAGAGTTCGCTCCACCCTCCCTCTGGGGAATCTTCAATAAGAAATCCATTTGACAGGCATTCATGCATCATCACTCGTTGGCACGTACCTTAAGGTATAAAAAAGGTACGCTCACTCGGTCGCTCGAACCCTTGAGTGGGGAGACCTAGTTGTGGGCAATCCTTCACTGGCGAGAGCCTTTGTCTATACTCCTATAAACCCGCATGTGAACCATAGTCATATATCCTATAGAAGTTGCCATTTTATGCTTTTGATAACCACATGCATATTATACCTCATACATCGCACGAATCTCATGCATCTCATACATACACGCATCATGTTAACCCTGTGTCTTAAAAGCCATCATAGATATTCGTTGGGTTAGAGAAGGAAGACAGATTTGTCAATATGAGTTTAACAAACATTGATATCGGGGAAAAGGAAACCGAGGAACAGGAAAACTTTATAGTAGAACAAACAGACCCTTGGGGGGCCATCAGCAAAAAAAAGAATGAAAAAAAAAATTAAGAAAAAAAAGATAGAAAAAAAGAAAAAAAAATAAGAGAAAATAAAAAGTTGTTTGTTCTTAGTCCTTAATAGTTAGGCATAAGTCCGATGATGAAATTTTTTACTTTAGAGTGAAATCTTAGAAACGATAAACTCTTGATGTGCTTTTATTAGATACTTTGAGTAATTGATCTATGTTAGACTCGTAAGCACTTCACTATAGGTTCTTAGAGGTGAAACATGAGTAGTTGGCAAGGTGACTAGTTGATGAAATTGTAGGTCAGTGAATGATTGTTTGCTTAGATGTCTATCTTGATTTGCTTATGTTATGATGTGTGGTATGGTTGAAAATGAAAGAAAAGTCGCTAAATAAAAGAATTGAACCACCTATAACTGATAAGCGTGAACCTACCCATGGGCGAGTATTAGGACCACCATAAGGAGAAATGCTACCTTAAAGGGTAGGTGTGTTGAAAAAAAAAAGAAAGAAAAAAAAAAAGAAAAGAAAAGAAAAAGGAAGTTCAAAATGAAAAGAAAAAAAGAAAGAGACAAAAGAGAAAGAAAACCATACCACATTGAGCATAGAAAGCAACTACAGGCATAATTGAGACATCTAGGTTGTTTGACCATCGATCCCAATTTGTTGACGAAATCATTGAGTCGGCTTACCTGGGGATGAATCTGCAAAGGAACCTTTGTACACACACAGTTTGAGTCTGGCTTAGATCATTTATTCAAAGAATTGGATTTGAGTTGCATTGAGTATTTTGAAGGTTCTCTGGTTTCATTATTGGGCATTCATTGAGGATAATAATATGTATAACTATTGGGACTATTTCGTAGCCTGTAATGGGGTATGTTGATATGGAATGCCACACCACATGGTCCACCTTGACCTCGTGCAAACAGCGGAGATCATAACGATGAACCGAGACTGGGGGCCACCAGTCTACCCTTTCTCATACAGCACGGTTTGGGAATGAACCATCACATATCATCAGTATCAATTTTGGGAATGAGTCTCAGGATCGAGGCCCACACAACGGTATCAATTTTAGGGATAAGTCCCAGGGTCGAGGCCCACATCAGTATCAGTTTTAGCGATGAGTCCCAGGGTCGAGGCCCACACATCGGTATCAGTTTTGGGGATGAGTCCCAGGGTCGAGGCCCACATCAGTATCAGTTTTGGGATGAGTCACATGGCCGAGGCCCACATAAAATGCCAGGAATGGCACTCCGGGAATGGAGTATGGGTAGAGGCCCACATCATCAAATGCCGGCAATGGCACTCCGGGAATGGAGCACGGGTCGTGGACCATATCAAATGTCGGGAATGGCGCTCCGGGAATGGAGCATGGGTCGAGGCCCACATCAGATGCTAGGAATGACTCTACGGGAATGGAGCAAGGTTCAGAATGGAGCAAGGAAACTGAACAATCACCCAAAGAGAATTGACAGAAAGAAACTGAAGGAAGGCCGAGGTGGCGACCAAAGACAGTTATAGGCGAAGGGTGCCAGAGAGCATAAGGAAGACCTAACCCAGCGGAATAGGAAAACATATTCATGCATACATGCATACACGTCACATGCACGTAATTTTTGTCTTGTTTTTGTCGTCAGGTTTTTAAGAAAAGGAAAAAGCGGTAAATATAAGCACAGTTCGGGAATAAAACCCTATCTTAACAGAGTTCGGGAACAAAGCCCAAGGGAATAAAGCCCTATCTTAACACAATTCGGGAACAAAACCCATTGGAATAAAGCCATATCTTAACACAGTTCGGGAACAAAGCCCAGGGGAATAAAGCCATATCTTAACACAGTTCGGGAACAAACCCCGGGGAACAAAGCCCATAGTCAGCATAGTTCGGGAACAAAGCCAACAATTAATTCAGTTCGGGAATAAATCCCACAGTCAACATAAGTTTGGGAACAAAGCCTAGGGAATAAAGCACACATTCAGTACAGCTCAGGAACAAAGCCCACAGTCAGCACAGTTCGGGAACAAAGCCCACAATTAAATCAGTTCGGGAATAAAGCCCACAATCAACATAAGTTTGGGAACAAAGCCCAGGGAATAAAGCCTACATTCAGTACAGCTCGGGAATAAAATTATTGGACAATTATTACCCATAACGTCATTATTTGTACAGATCATGGTGTTGTTGTACAAATTAACTATGTGACAAAGGAGATTTCACTCTTATCATTTGTGATTAGATCACCCAGATATATAAATTACAGGAGGTCCTTATGATTTGTTCCTGGATAAGAATGATATGAGACAGTATCAATCCACGAAGGATAAATCATTAAATATCCATAGTCAGAGTATTATCGAGATTGGACATCGATAAATACATAAATGACTTGTATTACACTTGTGCGCGTTGTGAGGGCACAAACGGTATAGTTCTCATATATTTGGGTATATGATACTCCTGCAAGTGTAATAGGAGTTTGTTTTACCGATGGTACGGGAAACAGCTTCGCTCTGGATAGACCCCCTCGGAATTCCATTTGTAGTATGCTATGTGTCTATGGAAGTCCGAAATCAGGGTAGGTGATGTGGTCTTAACTTGAGACTTGCACCGCTAATACTTGCGACAATCAATATAATTTGGTTTTGGTTGTCCAAGGCTTTAACAGGTTCTGTGTACGCCTCTGCTGGGTATCGTAGTGTGTTAGGTGTGATGTTAAGACGGAAGTGTCACTCCAGTTATATGGAGATGATGATCGCGTAGGGATACATAACTGGTTCTCTAAAAAGGTTGCAACCGTCGGAATAATATGACTTGGTCATGATTATCCGATAATAAAGAGACTAGTTGCTCGTAATCCGATATATTCTTCTTACGGGGCAGACATTGTAAATCGGTACAAGCGTAGTACTAGGTACTTACGTGTTCGGATAGTCCGACGACCGAATTTACTGCCAACATATCCAGGGATCTCATGGGTCGCTTCCCGAAGATTCACCGATGACGTATGACTCGCACTTTTATTAATATGGGAATTAATAATGAGAGAGAAAATTAATCTGGGATAAATTGAGGAGATATTTTATCTGGGATAAAATATCAATTAAAGAGAGATAACGATTAATTTGGAATTAATCGATAAATTAATATTTTCGATATATTAAACGAAATTGGATTTCGACGCGGAATTAAAATTAGATTTTAATTCGGGCGAAAGAGTTAATTTATAATTAATTCGTTAGCGACGTGAATAGTGACTTCGCTAGGCGTAATCATTTAATTGTGTCACAACGGAAAATTCGTTAATTTGGAATTAGCGAACCCGAGCCCGGGATTATTTGCTAGCGCATTCGCATTTCGAGTTCGAGTGCGGCACGCAAGTCAAATCAAGCGTCAAATCGCTAGTCACATCAAGCGTCAAATCACATGTCACTTTGAGTGATGTGACAACTGATTGATTGAATGATGTGACTTGATGGGAGTGGTTGGAAAGCTTTTTGAAAGCTTGATTGACATTTAATATATTTAAATTTTTTGGTATTTGTTTTGATTTTTGGAAATCAATTAATTGATTTTGTAAAAATAAAACATAGTGTATTTGATACACCTTTTTCCCACCAACCAACCCAACTCTCCTCTCTCTCTATCTTTCTTCCTCATTCACGCCCATGGAGGGGCATTTTTTCTTCTGTTTTTGGCATCCCACTGCCGAGAGACAAAGAGAAAATGGGAAGCAAAAGTCATAATTTTGTGGCAAAATCGGGAGAGTGCTAGCACACTACGAAGTCATGCGAATGTGATAGGGAAGTCCGCCCATGAGCTTGGAATCATTTCGCAAAGCTTGGAGCTCTTGGCGAAGGACCAACAATGGCCGATTCTTGGAAGAGACCAGAAAACGCCACTGCCGAATGCACTGCAGTAAAGAGGAGGCAGAACATTTTTGTTGCCTCGCGCGTCGCTCAACCGATCGATGTGAGGATTCCGCAACTCCGTGATGTATTCGAATGTTTATTTTATGCTTTGTATTCGATCCTCGGGGCCGTAGAACTCCAACAATGGTATCAGAGCGATTGAAAAGCATGAAATTTGATTAGGGCTTAAAATTTGGGTAAGATGTTTTTGACCATGATTTAATGAAATTGTATGAATTAGTATGCTTAAATGTGTTTTAATTGAAGATTGATTGGATCAATTTGATCAAATGTTGTTTGGAACAAATTTTCCCAAATATCTTAGATTGGCCTAGAATGACATAACCCTAATTCTTGTTGATTTTTTGATTCATTGGATGAGTTAGAATCGTGTTGGGGATATTGATTTAATGTTGAATAGAATTTAATTGGATTGAATTTGAATTTGACACAAAAATCCCATTTAGCCGAGAGTTATATAGCATGATTGGGTTTGATTTTTTGATCAAAATGTGTTGGACACTAATTGATCTAATTGAGCATGATTAATTAGGCTAATTGGTGTTTTGGAAATGTTAATTGGGTAATTAATTATGTTATACACTTTGTGTAATTAAATTGGGAATTTGGAATTTGGTAATTTAATTATTTGGGCCTATTTGTTAAAATTGGGCTTTTAAAGTTGTTATTGGGCTTATTGGGCTTTGTTGTACTAAGTTGGGTTTAGGCAAAATTGGTTGGATCAATTGTGCCCAAAACCGCATCCATAAAGCCCAAATGCGACTAGTGGACCTTTAAAGTTTAATTGGCCTAATGGGCCTAAATTGATTTCTAGGCTTATGGGGTAATTCCCGGATTGGACTTTGGTTATTGGGTTTGACCGAGTTGACCAAAAGTCCATGACTTAAAATATTAATTAAAAGCCAATTGGACTTTAATTAAATTAATATTGGAAATTAATCGGGCTTTGAGACCCGTAACGATTAAATTTGGAATTTAAGTCGTAAAGGTTATTAATAAAGTGTAGTATTTAATTTTGAATTATTAATAGCGATTAGTATTAAATGCAAATTGAATTGGATTTAATTATGTAGTTTAATTTAATTCGACAATTCGTACTTTGAGTACTTATTCACAAAACGAGTTTGACTCGAGCAAAAATCAAATCGTTGTTTTGAATATTGGATGTTCACTAATTATCAGATTAATTAATTTGATTAGATTGATTGATAACATTCTTGTGTGAATACATGGTTACGATGCATGAATAATTTATATCGGATGGATATTAGATGGGTGGGACAATTTTAGAAATTGTTGTAATAAATTTGATTTGTTAATTGGACCTGCGTGTCCAGCCTTATTACCTCCTTATTCTTTGTATTCTCTTCTCACATATTCCCCTCAATGTAAATGAGGTTTCTTTAGAAATGTAGTTGTATACGGGTAGAAGTGATACATGTGCTAGCGGGAGAGAGGAAAGAGAGAGATTTGATCTAGGATCATTGTGTAAAGTATCCATCTGCATATCATTATTATTTATTTATACGCGCTTTATTATGTGTTTATAATGCATGTTTAAGGGTGTATGATGATGAGACCTTAACAAAGATAATAAATTGGTTGCCAATTTGCACGCGAAAAACCCTCACAAATATTAAGCGTTTTTCCTTCAATTGAGTGATTCTTACTCAAGATCTAAGAATGGCATTGGCTTGTTGGCCAAAGTCCAAGCCTTTGTCCGTCGAAGATGTGTTGAATCACGAGAGCTTTGTTCCATATTGGTGTCTTGTCCAAGTTGTGGTTTGTTGGCCAAAGTCAATACCACTTATTGTCCAATCGACATTGATTACGAAGCTTTCCATGATAAATGGGTCAGGCTTAACTGGGATCACTAAGTTTGTTATGCCAAAACCAAGGCTTAGTTGATTCAGAGGAGAAAAGTTAGGCAAATATTGGATATATTGGCATATATAAGATATATGTTTCGGACTTGGATGTCCCCCTACTGGATCTAGGAATTGGATTGGATCCAATTGATCTTAGAGATCTACCTAGTTAATTATCATACAATTTGTTTGGCCAAGTCAAGATTGTGTTATATTAACGGGATCCTAGCCCACTAGGAAACATGGTTTCCCGAGTACTCGACAGAGGGTTAGAGGCTCGTCGAAAAAATAGTGGGAGGCAAGAATTGAATTTGCAATATTCGTTTAATTACTTGCCATACGCGCTCAAAACAAATATCATTCGTCAAATAAATTTAAATGTTAGTTGGACTAATATTTGAATTGTTGTTTTAATTAATAGTTGGACTATATTCAAACTAATTCATTTATAGTTGATTATATAATGGATTATAATAATCAATGTATTTGATTTAATAATTATAGTTGATTAAATAGTTGGACTAACTAATCATTATAATAAATAGTACCGAAAATCATTGATTAAATAGTTGGACTATTAGAATCAGATATAATTAAAAGATTGACGTTTAATACATAATCCTAGGGAAAATGTATTTAATGGTTTAATTTTCAAATTGGGAATAAAATTTCAGGATGGTCCTGGAAATAATAAGTTACTTTATTTGATAAAATAACATATTAGGCCTAAGCCGCGAAGTTAAGAAAATAGTAGAGCATAATCTTTGGAAGATTATGTGATGATAACTTTAGTGCTTAATCCATTAAGCTTGTCGCAATAGACTCCTTAATTCTGAATCATAACTAAGGATTAGATCCTTAAAGTATGATAAAGAAATTGAAGGATCTTCATAGATCTATAATTAGATTCTTAGAAAGTACTAAATTGCAATATAAACTCTTGGAGAGTTTTAAACTATTCTCAAGGAGATAAAGTCAAAGTTTGCAATAGGCAAGAAACGCAAGGCGCACATTACTTCGATATTCTAGGAAGCCAAGGCTTGGCCAAAGCTTCTGGAGTATTGATAAGGGCACAGGCAAAATCATTATAATCTTCTGGGAAGATAAAGACATATCCCAAAATGTCTGCTACAATTGTGGCAAACGGGATCGCGGAAGCATGATGCCGTTTGAACAAAGAAGACATGAAGTAATTGAAGACGGGGCAAGGCTCTACTTCAAATATGTTTGTCATAAATATGTTCATTACTAGTATTGAAATTTATTTTTTTAATACTTAGTGTGGTACATAAATATATACCGATGTTCAGAATCTGCTATTAGTAGGATACTAACTTCAGATTGAGTTTATCTGCGAATCGGAAATGGGATGAAAGTCGCTGTTTTAACCGTAGATATCTAAATTTAGGAACAACCTTCGGGTGGTACCTAAATTAGGAAACTGTTAAATGTAACTAGTTTGACTAGAAACATTATCTTTATATCAGTGTTTAACCCGCTGCGGTTGAACCTTTATATTCTAGAACACTAAAGTGTTTTATTATATAAGAGATATTGAGATAAACACATTAGATGTGAATAACAGAATTTATATTTTGATATAAATAAATCTCAAACATATTACATGACACAAAAAGCTCAAATGATTTGATCAGAAGAACATGTTGTGGCATTGTTTTCTGGGACACATTAAACAAGACTCGTATAACCCACACTTTCGAAGAGAGTGGGTACTAGGACTGATTTGGTTCTATTCAATAAAGTCTACGAATTAGTTTATTAGGCAAAGAGCCATAACACATTTACTGGTAAAAGTGCAAATGCCACCAATCTGTTACCCTAGTTCATAGTGAAACAAGTGGGCCCATGTCTAGCTAGGCTAGAGGTGGATATGAATATTTCGTGACCTTAATGGATGTGGCATCGCGTTATGGTTATGTGTTTCTTTTGAAGAACACAAATCGGAAACTTTAAAGTTTCGACACGAAGTAGAAACAGATCGACTAAAGTATTAATGACATCACGGTAGACCATGATGAAAATGCTTAAGCATAACTTTCTCATATACTTGAAATAGTATAGTATTCTTTCATGAGGACTCCTCCCGGAACACGTCAATTTGACGCTGTGTCCGAACTGGATTAACCGAATTTTGTTGAACATCATAAGTTAATCATGAGTCGCTTTGAGCTACCATTTCCTTCAACAGGATAAGCATAAATAGTGCAGAACTTATTTAGAATAAGGTTCCATAAAAATCTGTTTGACAGACTTCATATTAGATATGAACAGGAAAAAAACCGGGTTTCTAATTTCTGAAAATCTGGGTATGCTAGGCATATGTTTGGATGATACCAAACTAGAACCCAAATAGGATAAGTGTCAAATTGTAGGTTATCCTAGGGATACCAAAGTATAGTACTTATACAATTCACAATAGAATAATTTTAGTTGTTGCTCGCCATGATGTTTTTCCAAAGAGGAATACCTATATGCAAATCAGAGTAATACTGTTCAAGGCACCAATTCCTTAATGGAACACTAATAGTTCATCAAGGATGAATCTATACCAGTAATGTTCAAATACACAAGAACCGCGTATGTCGGACGAGATTCAGAAAACAACCTGGGGTATGGGTTTCTGATCTCACCTCATAAAGATGTCAATCTTATTGAGGTATACTAACTGACTACGTGTGAGGAAGTGATACAAGGTATCAACTCCCTATTATGACAAAGTGCCATGATATCCGAAATGGATTCCATGTATATCAACAAGTTTGGATACTAGTTGATGTACCGCAAGACATTGTGCCTATTGGTACAATATAAGTCTTCAATGAAGACATAAATGGAAGGCAACATACCAACGTACTAAGCTAGGCTTGTAGCGGAAAGGTATCGTTATCAACAATATGTAGATTACGATTCAACCTTTTACATGTTGCCACGGTAAATCCATTTGGATAATGTTTGCTAACGTTGCATGTTTCAATTATGAAATATGTCAGCTGAACGGAAAAATCACTTTCCTGAAAAGGAAACCTTTTGGAGGATGTTTACAACATCATGTCGATTTTTTCATACTAAAACTAGCAAACAAGGTTTGCGGGTTATTCGATCCATGTTTGGATTGAAGCAAGCATTAGGTTATTGGAATTGTCGTTTTGATGTAATCATAATGGTTTATGATTTAATTCAAAACGAATATGCTTCGTGTATATAAGGAGGCTAGTTGGAGCGCACTGACAGTGGTTGTCCTATAAATAATGATAATATGTCATTTCTTGGAAATGATATTCCCATAATAACGATCGTTGAAAGCTTGGCTTTCATGAAAACTCTCCGAGAAATCGTACATTGAAAAATGTACGCGACCTGGTGTCTGATACGCTTTGAGCATATGGATTCACAATCAGGTCAATCCAAGTGATAGTCACTGGATTGAAAGTAAGAACATCAGTTAGTTTCTTAAGAGAACTAAGGATGATATCTTATACTATGGTGAATGAGAACTTGAAGTGACTGAGATCACTGCTGCAAGTTTCCTAACCGATAAAAATGACTATAAGTCGCAAAAGGTACTATAAAGTTTGAATAACGGTACAGTGAGCTGGAAATCATCCAAGCAAGATACTGTTGCCAAATAAACAACAAATTCGGGTTATTGCTGCAGCTGAGGCAGCAATAGAAGCCATTTGGGTCGATAATAAATCTAATTAGATTAGATATAGTTATGTTAGCAACTGAGCTAGGCATCAGCACAAGCTAAAGAATTAATGGTCTCATCAATGATCCAGATGTTGGTTGTCTGGATGCCGCAGTGATGATGTTGGTTGTCTGGATGCTAACCCCGTACCTAGGGTGTCGCAGTGACGTCTCCGTACCGAGAGAGCCACAAATGTCTGAATAGTCCACATGCCGTACCTGGCGTGCTAACCCCTACCTGGCGTCCGCTGTGGTCTGAATGCTAACCCTACCTAGGGTGTCGCAGTGACGTCTCCGTACCTAGAGAGCCAAAAAATGTCTGAATAGTCCACATGCCGTACCTAGCGTGCTAACCCCGTACCTAGGGCGTCGCTGTGGTCTTAATGCTAACCCCGTACCTAGGGTGTCGCAGTGACGTCTCCGTACCTAGAGAGCCACAAATGTCTGAGTGATAACCCCGTACCTAGGGTGTCGCGGTGACGCCCCGTCCTAGAGTGCCACAAATGTCTGAATGCTAACCCCGTACCTAGGGTGTCGCAGTGGCGCCTCCGTACCTAGAGTGCCACAAATGTCTGAATGCTAACTCGTACCTAGGGTGTCGCGGTGACGCCTCCGTACCTAGAGTGCCACAAATGTCTGAATGCTAACCCCGTACCTAGGGTGTCGCGGTGACGTCTCTGTACCTAGAGTGCCACAAATGTCTGAGTGCTAACCCCGTACCTACGGTGTCGCGGTGACGTCTCCGTACCTAGAGAGCCACAAATGTCTGAGTGCTAACCCCGTACCTAGGGTGTCGCGGTGACGCCTCCGTACCTAGAGTGCCACAAATTTCTGAATGCTAACCCCGTACCTAGGGTGTCGCGGTGACGCCTCCGTACTTAGAGTGCCACAAATGTCTGAATGCTAACCCCGTACCTAGGGTGTCCCTGATATGATGATGGTCCATTTTCGAACCGTGCTTCATTTTCGGAGTGTCATTTTCGGCGAGTGATGATATTATGGTCCATTTCCGAACCGTGCTCCATTTCCGGAGTGCCATTTTCGGCATGCTAAACCCCATTTCCGAGGCATCGCTGATATGATGATGGTCCATTTCTGAACCGTGCTCCATTTCCGGAGTGCCATTTTCGGCATGCTAAACCCCCATTTTCGAGGATCGCTGATATGATGATGGTCCATTTCTGAACCGTGCTCTATTTCCGGAGTGCCATTTTCGGCATGCTAAACCCCATTTCCGAGGCATCGCTGATATGATGATGGTCCATTTCCGAACCGTGCTCCATTTCCGGAGTGCCATTTTCGGCATGCTAAACCCCATTTCCGAGGCATCGCTGATATGATGATGGTCCATTTCCGAACCATGCTCCATTTCCGGAGTGCCATTTCCGGCATGCTAAACCCCATTTCCGAGGCATCGCTGATGTGATGATGGTCCATTTCCGAACCGTGCTCCATTTCCGGAGTGCCATTTTCGGCATGCTAAACCCCATTTCCGAGGCATCGCTGATGATGTGATGATGGTCATTTCCGAACCGTGCTCCATTTCGAGTGTTACGTGATGTGGTGTGATGAGGTCCATTCCGAACCGTCACCGTGTGTGTGGTCCATTCCCGAACTGATCTCCATTCCCGGAGTGCCATTCTCGACGTGCTCAATCCCGAGCTGTCCATTCCCGGACTATATCTCCATTCCCAGCGTGCCATTCTCGGCGTGTCCATTCCCAGACTTGTCCATTCCCGGACTATATCTCCATTCTCGGAGTGCCATTCCCGGCATGCCATTCTCGGCGTGTCCATTCCCGGACTAAACTAATCTGATGTAATGTGGGCCTCGCCCCCAGAATGCCATACCCGGCAATACTGATACTGATGTAATGTGGGCCTCCCCCTAGAATGCCATACCCGGCAAGACTGATACTGATGTAATATGGGCCTCGTCCCCAGAATGCCATACCCGACAAGACTGATATTGATAAAGATGTGGGCCTCGCCCCCAGAGTGCCATACCCGGCAAGACTGATACTGATGCTAATACGGGCCTCGCCCCAAACTGATGCTGATGTGGGCCTCGCCCTAAACTGATGCTGATGTGGGCCTCGACCTTGAGATTCTTTGCAGATTCTGATGACATGGGCCTCGGCTCTGGGATTCATTCAAAATTCTGAAGACGTGGGTCTCGGCCTTGGGATTCATTCTAAATTCTGAAGATGTGGGCCTCGGCCCTGGGATTCATTCCCTGGATTCATTCCAAATTTTGACGACGTGGGCCTCTGCCCTGGGATTCATTCACTGGATTCATTCCAAATTCTGAAGACGTGGGCCTCGGCCCTGGGATTCATTCCTGGATCATTCCAAAACTATGCTGATGTGGGCCTCGGCTCTAGGATTCATTCCTGAAATTGATGCTGACAATGCGGGCTTCAACCTTGGGATTCATTCCAAAACTCTGACAGCGGGGGCCTCGGCCCTGGGGTTCATCCCGGATTCATTCAAAAACTCTGCTGATATGGGCTCGACCTTGGGATTCATTCCAAGACTCTGCTGATGTGGGCCTCGACCCTAGGACTTATCCCCAAACTGCTGATATGGGTCTCACCCCGAGACTCATCTCCAAAACTACTACTCATATGTTCCTGATTCTGGTGGCTTGTCTTTGCCGCTTTCTCTTTTTCTTATTTGAAACCTGTGAATACAAACAAAACAAACACAAAAAGAATGCAAAATATGTTACGTGTATGCATGCATGCATGAATGAATTTCCTATTCCGTAGGTTAGGTCTTCCGCTAGTTCTCCATGTGATTGCTCAGTCTTCTCTCTGGTCTCATGGCTCAATATCTTGTTTTGTCCCTGATTCGCGATGTGGTAGACTGGTCGCCCCCAGTATTGGTTTAGCTTTCTGCTCTTTGCTGTTTGCACTTGGTCAAGATGAACCACATGGTGGGGCCTTCCATATCATACTATATCACATGCTACGAAATAGTCCCAATAGTTACACATATTATTGCCCTCAAAGAATGCTCAGTATTGAAACCATAGAACCTTCAAAACATTCAACGCAACTCAAATCCAAGTCTTTGAATAAATGATCTAAGCCAGACTCAAAGTGTGTGTGTGCAAAGGTTCCTTTGCGGATTCATCCCTAGGTAAGCTAACTTAATGATTTCATTTAAAAAATCGGGATCGATGGGTCAAACCAACCTAGATGTCTCAATTACGCTCTGTAATTGCTTTTCCATGCTCAATGTTATATGGTTTCATTTTTCTTTTCCTTTGTCTCTCGTTTCATTTGAACTTCATTTTTTTCTTCTTTTTTTTCAACACACCTACCCTTTAAGGTAGCATTTCTCCTCATAGTGGTCCTAATACTCGCCCATGGGTAGCTTCACGCTTATTGGTTATAGGTGGTTCAATTCTTTTCTTTAGAGACTTTTCTTTCATTTTCAACCATACCACACATCATAACATAAGCAAATCAAGATAGACATCTAAGCAAACGGTCATTCACCGACCTATAATTCTTCAACTAGTCACCTTGCCAGTTACTCAGGTTTTCACCGCTAAGAACCTATAGTGGAGTGTTTACGAGTCTAACACAGATCAATCACTCAAAGTATCAAATAAAAGCACATCAAGGGTTTATCGTTTCTAAGATTTCATCCTAAGGCAAACGATTTCATCATCGGACTTATGTCTAACTATCAAGAACTAAAAACAAACAATTTTCTCTCTTTTTTTCTTTTCTTTTTTTTTTTCTTTTTTTTTTTTTTCTTTTTCTTTTCTCTTTTTTTCTTTTCTCATTTTTTCTCTTTTCTCTTTTTTTTTTGTTGAAGGGCCCCCCTAATGGTCTTTCTATCCTTGCCATAATGCTGTCTGTTTCTCGATTTCCTTTTCCCCGCTATCCATGTTTGTTAAACTCATCTTGACAAGCCCATCTTTTTCTAACCCAACGGAAATCTATGTTGCCTCTCTTAAGGCCATGTGTCAGTGCATATGTGTGCGATGCATGTAATAGATAAAAAAGAAGAAAAAAAATTAAACTACTTGGCATTATCATTTTAAAGTATTTAATCACACCATCGCGCGGTGCAAACTTGTCCCAGTTGAAAAGGCCCAATAGGTTTACACTTTACAATGATACGGCTAAATAACTTAAAATGATAAAAGGCCCATTCACTAAGTGGCCCACCGGCATTTTAGAAGCTTTTGGCCCAACTGTCAAAGGACACAAACTTGCCCCAGTTTAAATGGCCCAACAAGTTCACATCTTTTGACAAAAGGTCTAACTGGATCCAAATGACGGCGGTCCAACACACAAACATAAAATAAATAACTACCGGTTCTTTCAAGGCTAAGTTTCACAAGTGGGTTCATGGGGCGCGGACAAAGGCTCTCGCTGACGAAGGTTTGCCCACAACTAGGACTCCCCACTCAAGGGTTCAAGCGACCAAGTGAACGCACCTTTTTTATACCTTACGATACGTGCCAACGAGTTACGGTGTGTGACTAACTGTCGAATGGATTTCCCATTGTAGATTCCCCAGAGGGAGGGTGGAGCGAGGCTCTCTTAAATACCCAAGCCCCTTAGGCTCTTATCGCTTGGTGTCAGGAATAAACAACGAGTCCTCCAAACTAGTCTGTCACAAAGAACTACAAGTGAGGATTTATCTAGGTGCCTTCACAGCTTTTCCCCGTAGGATAGTGAGTGAAGGAAGACACCCAACCATCACCTAGCTTCAACAAAGCCTTTGATTAACCCACTCAACCCACTATAGAAATGGTCAACTAATGCACAAATTATACACATCACAAGACATGATTTCGAGGCCGATTCTCTAAAATCCCCAGTGGAGTCGCCAGACTGTAGACAACAGAACCTGGGCGACGCTGTTCTAGGCTCGCGGCCTAGTTGGGAGTACGAAATAACATTGAGTCGCCACCCGATGTGAACCGGGACAAAGATTTAAGGCCGCACTCACCCCTCGCAAGGGAAGACCTCAAACCGTTGGGTTCGGAATGGTCTCTTACTTATGTCACTTGTGATGATATGATATGTGCAATAAACTAACCGAATCTATTCAACATTCATGCTCAAGGGTACTTAGATCTAACATGCTTTCATCCAAATAACTCCACGCAATATAACACAAAGAGCATATTGAACCATTAAACCAAAGTAAACAAATAACTAATTAAACATAAACATAAACTAAACGAAACATCATGCATAAAGAATGAAGAAACAACATGCCTAAATAACACAATCATGCTTTGAAAATTTGGATGAGACAAGATAATAAATAAACGGCCTAGAACTATGACATGCTCAAATACAAATTTGGATGAGACGAGATACGTGCATCTTAAGTGGTACGTGGCGTTGTATCCCGAGTGCAGATCGCAATACCGTCCATTCGGAATCGGTTACGGAATTTACGTCCGGGTTTCCATCCGATATACCACAAAAGGGAACACACATCCCGCCCATCCAACAATCA
Source organism: Zanthoxylum bungeanum (assembly GCA_019454045.1). Taxonomy (NCBI): domain Eukaryota; kingdom Viridiplantae; phylum Streptophyta; class Magnoliopsida; order Sapindales; family Rutaceae; genus Zanthoxylum; species Zanthoxylum bungeanum. The sequence continues at coordinate 19,881 of SKCR01007076.1, forward strand.
CATCATGCCTCAAACGACTCTCATGCAATAATATTTTAAAATAAATAAAATAAAACGAAAGAAGATAAGTAAGAAGGTGACCTCAGGTCTAACCTCTTTTGTTGTCTCACGAAAGGGCGTTACACGTCCGTTGGAAGGGTGAATGATCCGCAACTCTTTTGGTTCACTAATCCAACCTTTTCCTCGCTGTTTCGCTGTTTGGGGCCGCTGTTTTCACTCCGTTTCGCTGCTGTTTTTGTTGTATTTTCGGGTCACTGTTTTTGGTAATTATGGGACTGTTTTGAGGATTATTTGGACTGGTTTGGGGGCAGTTTTCGAAGGGTTTCGGGCAGTTTTCGTTACTATTTGTGGCAGGTTTTGGGGACTGATTTGGGCGTGCAGAGAGGGGTTTTATGCGGCAGTTTGTGAGGCAATTCAGGGACGGTTTGGGTGTGGTATACGGCAGTTTGGGTGCAAGGGTTTTGCGGCAAATTGGCTAGTGGCGTTTTGGTGCGTGAGGGGGCTCTTGATGTAAAAGGGGCAAGGGGCGTTAGTTTGGTGTGGCTGGCTTATGTGTGTGCGTTAAAGGGAGGCTTGTTGTTTCGTGATCAGGGGCTTGTGGCGCGCAGGAGGTGAAGGGTTTGAGTGAAGGCAGTTTATGCGTGAGTGGCTGTTGAGTAGGTAAAGGGCGTCAGTGGTGTTAATTGGGTAATGGGCGTGAGTGGTGTTAATTGGCGTGAGTAGTGTCAATTGGGGCTAGTGAGGGCAGTGTTTACGTGAGGGTGAGTGGAGCAAAGGCTCGTGAGGGCTTATTGCGTGAGGGAGGCAGCAATATGTCGCCGAGGGCTATAGGGCTGTTCAAGACTTAAGTTATTAGGGTTTTCTTCTGGTGGATATGTGAGTAGTGCGGGAATATGAAGTGAATTTTGGGAGGCTTTTGGGCGTGAATCAGCTATGCAATTTCTTGTGATTTTGCGTGAATGTGCCAGCTAACCAGGGTTTGGTTTGTGTGGAGAAGGGTTATTTTTATAGGCAAGGGGATGGGTTTTACCTTGTTGGGGAAGAATCAAATTTGTGTATTAATTAGAAGATATTTTTAATTTAGTATGTGATAGGGAAAATCTTTTAATTAAGGGAAGTGATTTGATTTATTCTTTTTAGTTAAGGATATGATTTATTTAATTAGGAAGGTGATTAAATTAAATTAGGAATGTGTTTTATTTAAATTAGGAATGTGTTTTATTTAAATTAGGAATTTAATTTAATTAGATTTTAATTTAATTTCAAGTTTAATTTAATTGGTGAATGTAATTTAATTTAATTTAATTTCAAGTTTAATTTAATTGGTGAATGTAATTTAATTTAAGTTAATTTAATTGGTTTTAATTTAATTAGTGACATGTATTTTAAATGTTTTAATTATTTAATTTGTAATTTAATGGGTGGTGTGTTTTAAAACAGAGGTCCAACAAGCGAACCCGAAGGAAACAAGCGAGTTAAATCTGACAAAATACTAATTCCCAACTTTACCCTTCCAACGTCCGTTTCCCGCGGCTTTCACAACTAAAGAGGTAGTGTCTCCATATGAGACTCATCATCGGGCTGATATGCAAAATACAGTGCCTACAGTCAGGATCATGTATCTCAACACGGCTCTATTTGGTAAAACTTTGGTGATCACAAATGGACCTGACCACCGTGATTTTGGCTTCCATGGGAAGAATTTCACCCTTGATTTGTTTAACAGTACCTTCTGCCCTGGTTCCAGTTGTATGCGCACTAACTTCTCATCATGTCTTTTCTTGCCCTTTTCTTTGTACAATTTGGCATCTTCAAAAGGCTGATTGTGAAATTCCTCCAATTCGTTGAGCTGGTGGAACTTTTTCTCTTTCTGTGCTTGTAGAGCAAGAATGGCTCTTTCAGTGCAAAAGATGCTTTATCTTTAGGCTCCACAAGGCAATTGACATGTTTTAAGTTTGTCTGTAGAACTTTGTCTTTCATCAGAGTTCTGAATGGTACTGTGTATCACATCGAGTTTGAAACTTCCTTCTTCTTTTCATCATCTGGGAAATTCATGGCCTTGAAAACATTGAATATTACTTCTTGGTCATGTACCCTCATGGTTAGTTCTCCTTTTTGTACATCAATAATGGTTCGACCTGTAGCCAAGAACGGTCTCCCGATGATGATTGGCACGTCTGCGTCTTCCTCCATATGAAGGACAATAAATTCTGCTGGGAAAATGAATTTTCAACCTTGACCAGCACATCCTCAACTACGCCTCTTGGAAATACGAGCGTTCTATCAGCAAGTTCCAGTGAGACTGAAGTTGGCATTGTTTCTCCAATCTGTAATTTCCTGAAAATAGAAAAAGGCATCAAGTTAACACTAGCACCTAAATCACATAAAGCCTTACCAAAGTTATGTTCTCCTATGACGCAAGGAACAGTGAAACTGCCAGGATCTTTCAACTTCGGGGGAAGTTTCCTCTGAATGATAGCACTGCATTCTTCTGATAATGCTACTGTCTCATAATCTCCCAATCTCCGCTTTCGTGAAAGAATATCTTTCATGAATTTGGCATAGGTGGGCATTTGTTCCAACCCTTCTGCAAATGGAATGTTGATATGCAGCTTTTTGAAGATTTCTAGGAACCGAGAAAACTGCTTGTCCAATTTGTTCTTCTGAAGACGTTGAGGAAAATGGAGGTGGAGTGATCTGTTCTTTTTCCTTTGCTTCTTTTTCCTCCATCTGTTGCTTTGTTTCTTTTGGAACTTCCTCAGCAGTTGTTTTGGCTCCACATCTTTGTTGATTTCAGTATCGCTTTTTAACATGATGGCATGACATTGTTCCTTCCCCATGTTTCTTGGATTTGGCTCAGTGTTGCTAGGAAGGGTACCTGGCGGTTTGTAACTCTGAGCATTTGCCAGTTGTCCCATTTGATTCTCCAGTGCTTTAATAGAAGAAGATTGACTTTGAATTAATGCTGATAGGGATTGAAATATATCATAATATCTTGCTGCTTGAGATCGTGTTTTTTGCTTCTAACTTTTTCAAGTGGGTCAACACTTCTGTTATTTCTGGTTCATTTGCCTGCTCCTGGCTTTTGTTCTGTTGTTGGAATTCAGGTGGTGGATAGTTTTGCTGTTAGCCTGAATTGTTGCTCCATGAAAAATTAGGATGATTCCTCCCCCTGGGTTGTAGGTGTTGGAATATGGATTGTTCCCCTGTCTATTGAAATTGTTGACAAAATTCATGTCTCTTCCTGCTTGGTGCTGACTGTTTTGTGCTCCTTTTATGATGAACTTGTGGATCCACCATTAACCTTCATGTTAAGCCAGATTTTTGCAAATCATATCCAGCTTGACATTCCGTGCTGTGTTGGCTCCAACTTCATAAATTCCTGCGATTCTTTGGATCATGCTCCTTTCTGTTGGCCACAAAGAATTATTGTTGGCCATTTCTTCAATTAAATCCCAAGCCTGATCTTCTCCTTTTGCCATTAGTGCTCCTCCAGAGCAGCATCAATTGTGGTTCTCATTATTCCAGAAAGTCCATTATAGAATGTTTGGACTTGAAGCCATTTTGGAATCTCATGGTGAGGACATTTCCGGAGCAAATCTTTGTACCTTTCCTAAGCTTCGCAGAGGGATTTTGAATCTTGTTGTACAAAGGATGTGATGTCATTCCTCAACTTTGCAGTTCTGGCGGTGGAAAGTATTTTGCAAGGAATTTGGTGGCTAGAGTGTTCCAAGTTGTGATGGAACCTGCTGGTAGTGAATGTAGCCAAGCTTTAGCTCTTTCTTCAAGGAGTATGGGAAAACTCGTAGTCTCATTGCTTCTTCTGATGCTCTGTTGTAGTTGAAAGTACCGCAAACTTCCAGGAAGTTACTGATGTGGGCATTAGGATCTTCAGTTGCATTCCCCCCCCGAACTGAACAGACTGCTGAATCATCTGAATGCATTTTTGATGTCACACGCATTTGCTGGTAAGGGAGGAAGTACAATACAGGAAATGAGTCTGTCAACCATCGGAATGGTTCTGTCTCGAATGGGAATTGGTGGTGCAACCTCCAACGGTTCGGTTCCATGTTGACTAAAGCTTCTTGGCCTTCTCGCATTTCCCTTCTCAACTGTCTGATGGTTCATTCAATTTCTGGGTCAAGCGATCGGAGTTCAAAGCTTCTGGTTCGTCTCATGTAGTTTCTGAGAACCTGAAACACAAGAAAACAAAAACAATAAGTAAAAAGAAATTAGATACAAGTAACGTATCTAACCCCTAAATTAATAGTGAAAGATAAATAAGTCCCCGGCAACGGCGCCAAAAACTTGACCGGCTTAAACACACACGTATAACGCAAGCGCACATATCGTTCAAGTAGTATAAAAATATCGATCCCACGAGGACTTAATATCTAATCTATTAATTTTATGAAGTCAAATGATTACTAGTATCTAACAGGTTGTTTGATTGATTTGAAATGGTGACGATTCTAAATTTAAAACAAGTAAATAAAATTGTTCGAACGTAGGTTTTAAGAAAATTCAATATTAAAAAACTATCTAGGGTTGTGATTTCTTCCAATATCATTTTAAAGATGAAGTGGTTATTTTATGTTTGTGTAATAAATCGGTTTACTAACCTGGAACACTAAATTATGCAAAAGCCTCTGTCGATGGTCAGACGCAAATACCCAGTTTAACCCAATTGAACCATATGTCTATGTCAACCAAATTATCTGGATTCATTAAGTTTAAGTTCCAATTAT
>SKCR01007077.1:0-24822 GCA_019454045.1 Zanthoxylum bungeanum
AACGCATGATATTTTATGAGGGTTTTTCGCGTACAAATTGGCAACCAATTTATTATCTTTGTTAAGGTCTCATCATCATACACCCTTAAACATGCATTCTAAATACATAATAAAGCGCATATGTAAAATAATAATGATATGCGGATGGATATTTTACACATTGATCCTAGATCAAATCTCTCACTTTCTCTCTCCCGCTAGCACAAATATTTCTTCTACCCGTTACACTACACTTCTAAAGAAACCTCATTTACATGGAGGGGAATAGGTGAGAAGAGAATACAAAGAAATAGGAGATAAGGCTGGAATCGCAGGTCCAATTAATAAATCAAATTTATTACAATTTCCAAAATCGCCCCACCCGGCTAATATCCATCCGATATACATTATTCAAACATCACAACCATGTATTCATACAAGCATGTTATCAATCAATCTAATCAAATTAATTAATCTGATAATTAGTGATCATCCAATGTTCAAACAAAGATTTGATTTTGTTCGAGTCAAACTCGTTTTTGCGAACACGTACTCAAAGTACAATTTCTACGAATTAAATTAAATTACATAATTAAATCCAATTTAATACGCATTTAATTCTAATTCATTATTAATTCCAAATTAAATATTACACTTTATAAAATAAACCTTTACGACTTAAATTCGAAATTTAATCGTTTCGGGTCTCAAAGCCCGATTAATATCCAATATTAATTTAATTAAAGTCTAATGGGCTTTTAATTAATTTCTTGAGGCGTGGACTTTTGGTCAACTCGGGTCAAACCGAATAACCAAAATCCAATCCGGGAGTTACCCCATAAGCCCATAAATTAATTTAGGCCCATTAGGCCCAATTAAACTTTAAAGGTTCATTAGTCGCATTTGGGCCTTTTGGAAGCGGTTTTGGGCCTAATTGGATCCAACCAATTTTGGCCTAAACCAACTTTGTACAACAAAGTCCAATAAACCGAATAACAACTTTAAAAGCCCAAATCCAATTTTAAGGCCCAATAATTTAATTCCAAATTTTCCAATTAAATTACCTAAACTGTATAGCATTATTAACTACCCAAATCAAAGTTTCCAAAACACTAAATTTGCCCAATTAATCATGCTTAACATCAATTAATCATGTCCAACATAATTTGATCAAAATCAAACCCAATTTCATGCTTCAAGTGTCTCGGCCAAAGGGGAAAAATATGCCCAAATCAAATTCAATCCAATTGAACCCAATCAAACATAAATTCAACATCCCTAAATGATTTCCAAGTCATCCAATAAACAAAAAAATCAAAATCCAAGACAATATTAGGGTTCATATTTTCGGCCATCACAAGCAAATTGGGGAAAAATTATTCCAAACACTTTTCATCAAATTGATCTAATCAATCATCAATTAAACAACATTTAAGCATTCTAAATCATCCAATTTCATTAAACATGCTCAAAATCAAGTTTACCCAAATTAAAGTTTTGGCCAACAATAAGCAAATTGGGGAAAATCAATCCAATTAATTTTTCTTCAAATTGATTACATATAACTCTAAGTTATTCATATACAAACATTCTTAAACAAACAATTTGTCAAAATCATGCTTAAATCAAAAAGCCCCAAATTTTGCTCAAGAACCCTAAAAACGTTTTATGCACAAATGGCTCAAGATACCATTATTGAGTTTCAATCAAGTCCCAAGGATCATAAATCATGCATAAATGAGTTGAATACATATCAAAAGAGATGCGGAATAACTCACATTGATCGGTAGAGATGCAACAAAGATGAACCAAATTCGCACTTCATGTTTCTGCCTCCCTCCAAGCTCGGTTTTGGGCCTTCTTGAACTGCAGTGGACTGCACGATGGGGGCTGTTTTGATGCTCCTAAAAATCGGCCATGAAAGACTCCATTGAAGCTCCAAGCTTCAAGCTTTCCAAGCTCACAAACTCACTTCCCTATCACCTTTGTATTCCTCCATGAGTGTGCTAGCACTTAGATCTTGCTACAAGATCAAAAGCTTCTCCATTTTGTGTGAAAAACCAGAAAAAAATGAAGAAGAAAATCGGTCAAGGAGACCGTGAGAAGAGAGAAACCATTTTTGGCTCCATTTTGCCAAAACCGTGAATGTTAATACAAGAGAGAGAAAGTGATGCCTTTTTGTATTACCTTTTTTTTATTTATTTATCAAGTAAGTAAATAAAAGATATACAAAAAAAAGTCAAAAGCAAAAAGCAAAAGCTTTCAATCAACTTTTCACCCATCACTTCTACTATTACTTTAAGTCACATCACATCACTTTAATAAAGTGACATGTTGTCAAGTCACATCACTCAAAGTGACAATTGATTTGACGCATGATGTGACTAACGATTTGACAGTTGATGTGACTTACGTGCCGCGCTCGAATTCGAAATGCGAATGCGCTCGCAATCACTCTCGGGATCGGGTTCGCTAATTCCAAATTAACGAATTTTCCGTCGCGTCGTAATTAAATGATTACGCCTAGCGAATTCACTATTCACGTCGCTAACGAATTAATTCTAAATTAATTCGTTCGGCCGAATAAAATCTAATTTCAATTCCGCGTCGAAATCTAATTTCGTTATAATATATCGAATATATTAATTTATCGATTAATTCCAAATTAATCGTTCTCTCTCTTTAACGATATTTTATCCGAGATAAAATATCTCCGTAATTAATCCCAGATTAATTTTCTCTCTCATCGAATTAATCCAAGATAATTAAAGTGCGAGTCATACGTCATCGGTGAATCTTCAGGAACCGACCCATGAGATCTCCGGATATATTGGCAGTAAATACGGTCGTCGGACTATCCGAACACGTAAGTACCTCGTACTATGTTTATACCGATTTACAAGACAAGGTTGGCTTCTAGCAAAGCGCCATGCCTACCCAATTCTCCAGAAATATTCTTACAGGAATATATAGATCTATATCAAGCGTAGTATACCGTAGTATTGTGTATATCGGCCCAGTATCGGATAGTCACGTGCTAGGGCTGGGGCTGGATAAGTGTCTACCCCGTCCGAAGCACATGTCGGATGTCTAGTAACTAGTCTCTATAATCAGATATTCATGACCTGGTCACAATATCCCGATTGGTTGCGCAACACTCAAGAGCACTAGTACCGTATCCTGCGTGACATCATCTCCAATATGACTGAAGTGATACTTCCGTCTTGACATCACACCCAATACACTACGACTCTCTGATAAACCTAGAAGTGGTGTACGCAGAATCGGTTAAAGCCCTATACCACCAAGACCAAAGTCTATCGATTATCGTAAGTATTAGCGATGTAAGTCTCAGGTTAAGACCATACACACCTACCCTGATTTTGGCCTCCCATAGACACATAGTCATAATACCAATGGGATTCCGAGGGGTCTATCCAAAGCGAAGCTGTTTTCCGTACCATCGGTGAAACACGACCTCCTATCGCACTTGCATAAGTATCCAATACTTATATATATGAGAACTATGCCGTTGTGCCCTCACAACGCACACAAGTGTAATACTAGCCTATTCCACATTATCGATGTCCAGTCTCGATAATACTCCGGCTAGGGATATTTAATGATTAATCCTTCGGGGACTGATACTGTCTCATATCATTCTCAGTCCAGGAGCTAATCATAGGGACCTCTCTTCATTTATATATTTATGGTGATCTAATCACAAATGATGAGAGTGCAATTTCCTTGTCACATAGTTAATTTGCTACAACAACACAATGATCTGTGCAAATAGTGACGCTATGGGTCATTTTGTCCAATAGTATCATACCATCTTTTACCTTACGGAATAAGCATCTAATGCTTAAGTGATAAAGTCTCATAAAATATTGTTCTAAGTTATTTACTTAACCGCATATTTTTCTTAATGTTTAGCTCTCCGTCAATGACACTACTAGTCGTATCAAAATATATAACAACTGTTTATAAAGAACAATTGACTATCCAATAGTCGCATGTTCTAACATCATATATCAAAACAATCATTAAATAATATTTCAATAACTAGACATGAGATATGATATCCAAGACCTATATTTATCGTATTGTTAGAATCGATATTCTCTACACATAACTATACACGTCTCCTTTCTTTAGCAATATAATTTGTCTTCAACTATTCAGAACAATTGTAAATAATTGATTAGCCAATTGTGTTGGACACATTACCTCTAAAGTTCACTAAAGCCAAGAAACGTCTTTATCAGATAAATAAATACCTAATGGGGTTTTCTTAATGCAAGTCAATAATCTCGAGACATGAACTAATTCACGTCAATCTTTACTACACAAGAAACTATTCTCTCAACAGAATTATATCCTAAAATAAATATCTATTTAGATTATCTATCGTGACTTAGTAACTTAGTCACTAACCATTTTGATTTTTCATGAAAATCGAAACAACAATTCTCGATGGTTTAGAGTAATCTAACAATATCCAATCTTACTCTTAATCTAAAACATATTCTGGAAATTTGCAACCATAAGTGAAGTCAAAAAACGTATATAAAATATGCATGTAGTGGATTAAAAGTTTAATTCTCTTTGCACTATAAAATATGTAAAACATAAGCGGCAATTTTCATAAAGTTACACATTGCCTTAGTTCGGGATTTTGAACCAAGCAATGTCTCACAATACTTTACGTAATACCGTAATCCCCAACAAAAATTGAGATTTCAATAATTAAATCTAATTCCATAATGGGAAGTGGACCCCATGTATATATTTCGACTAACAACTTTGGTAAATTCTCGGCTACGTATATTCACAAGTAGACAACTCATTGTCAATGACACTCATTGTGATTCTTGATTTTGGTCCTGATCGTTTCTCATTGTGACAGCTTTGGCACATGGACATGAGGCGTATCAATGCTTCTCTTGTCAATGACAAACTCGAGCTACCGATGTAGTCTTGACAGCTTTGGCACGTTCAGGAATCCACTTTCACTTGAATTTGTCTCTTATCATATCAGTTCTACCGGTACAAATGAACTACCATTAGCTATAACTGCACAGCTTTGGCGCGATATAGCTACAACATCAGGAAATTATTTGCTTCCGTACAGACAAGGCGGACCAATAAACAAGTATTCTTAATAATAGTCACTTTAATGCCTTGATTAATAGGGATATTCCTATTGTCAAACAATTCGAAATTAATCAAATTAATTTCACATCCATTTGCAAATAAAAAATTGGATTAAATATCATATATCAAGCATGAAAAATATAATGGATGTAGGATCAGACTCGCTCTGATATCATTTTGTTGGGGTCAGGCTTAAGTCGCAGAGGAAGAGTGCGGTTCGGGTGAAATCGCAACTTTAAAATTTTTAAACTTACCGAATAATTATTCAATATCCCATATGAATAATTCATTCATATTTCACCTAAGCATATTTATTTGAAACCAAATAATGACATACATAAATTAGGAACACCATGAAATTTTTACAAAAATATTTTTCCGTAAAATAGCATAAAACACATTTTTTGTCCGAACCGACCAACCAATACACATGGGGGCTGCCCATGTTAGCCCTAATAGTACTTGGACAGTTCATGGGCTGCCCGAACAATTATCAATTCACTGTTTGGATAGTCATCATTACGTAAACCTAAAACTCACCCAGTAACGCCGTTTTTCGTCGTTTTCGTATATTTTCAATCCGAAGCAATTTCCGAAAATTATCCTAATACACAATACACTTCTAATACATTTAAATAACATATTTTTCATCACCAAATTTCCAAAATTTCAAGATCTGATATGGATATAAAAATATTCATTTTTCATGCTTTAAATCTAATTTTCTCAACATTAACAATATTAATGTTAACACCAATCAAAGTCTCCACCAATGAAGAACTCAAGAACAATTCTAGGAGTTACAAAAGTTTTCATAACACTCCAGAATAGAAATCAAGTCATCAAATGACCAAAAGTGTGCTTGTTAACCATTAACAAGATTACTTTAATTAGCGTACATTCATGTATCCTTCATTCACGCTTCCAAAATTCTCAACACAAACTAAAAAGATTAGAAAAATATGTGAACATCATATGTTAAATCTAAGAATAATAAAAATAATTTTCTATCTAAATAAAAGATGAAATTACTTACTTATCTTCAAGTTTTCATTGATTTTATTCTTAGCACTTCTCTTTTTTCTCTCAACCTTTCTTTTGTGTATTTTTGGAGGCTTAACCTAATTGAAGAAAATAAAAAAAAAACACTAATATATGCTAGGGCTTTGGTCGAAATTGTAACACCCCGATAATCCTGATGACTATTACATAAGGGTATCCATGATGTATGATATAAATTATGTTCGAACACATATACCCTCATGAAATTACCTCGGGGACAATCGGTAAATTCTTTGAGATTTTGATATGAAATTGTACGATACTCCACTATGAACAGCCCTTAGTGTTCGAGCCTTAACGTTTTCATACGAACCCCGATTTTTATGAATTGTATATTTTCAGAAAGATAAGACCAGGACATACAACTTGTATGTTGAACACTTTTCTAAATTCGAATCAGAAATAGGTCAAAAAGGCAGTAAAAATTTGAATAAATAGTACCCGTGGACCTATCTTAAGAATTCTCAAAGTTTCTCAAGGTTTCTTCATTTATGTAATTTTTAATTACCCCTTGGTATAAAAGGGAAATTTATTTTAGAATCTCTAGCTTATGAAGAAATAAAGAAAACGTTAGAAAGAGAAGAGGGAGAATGAATAAGGGAAAAGAAGAGGGGAAAATATATCTCTAAATAATATAGTCGACTTTCAAATTTACGATCTCTAAATAATACTTGGAACTCACTTCTGAAGTATACCACGACCATGGATTTACTAGATCACAATTACGTACATGATACCTATGCTCTATAAACATGACTGACAGATTCTATCCGATACTCACAGGATATCATGAGCCTGAGTCCAAACCAACCGAGCAGGCGGAGGTCTGATCTAAGTAGATCGGTAACGTGACTACCATATAAGTGTGGAGGATGTCTCATATATCCATAGTGGTATCGCAAGTCGAAGGATCACTATGCTACCTGACTCGAGGAGATTCCTATTGACATTAATGTACCATCTATTAATAAATCTTCGGTGAGTCGTTTAGTGTTTATCAAATAAACACCTACACGTCTATGCGAGTCTCCCGATACTCATTGTTCAATGGGATAAACCATCAGAGCAAGTCCAGTATACGACATGTACAGGTCTCAACGGATTTTACTAACCGACCCATATCAGTAAACCTTGACCATGAACTTTATTTGAGAATATACAACTTATAGTGACACTTACCAATGTCAATTACAAATAACGTTGTAATTGCGCACTATGTTGTAAATCCTGTGGTTTTTGTCTAATATATGTATATCACTAAATCAGATTTAGTTTCAATCTAACGGTAATTAGATCGAATACGATTATAAAAACAAGAGGTGTAACCATAAATAAGTAATATTTTTAAAATAAACTGTTCGTATTCATGAATCAGACATAAATACGATCCCGATTGGCACTTCCGAGCACCAACCCTAACAATTTCCCCCAACTTACTCTAGTACTAATCCACGGTATCATATACACATCTAAATGTGTATCACATATGCATGGCCCTCAAGAGCTCACCTAGCACTCAAGAGGTAGGGCAAGCAACAAGTAGGTATGCTATAACATATTGAGATTGTAAAACAGACTCAAATCATTCCCTTCGCTAGCATCATTCATATTTTTTAGAAACTAAGTTCTACATCAATATGACTAAGATACGACATCAATATTGTGCAAAAGCTATTGAGTTGTCCAAGTATTTAAGGATCAAATCCAAAAAAATTTGAAGACAACCGCACACACAACACTAATATCAAAACTTATTATCTATAAGGTCACTATACAACTTCATAATTTAATACTTCATAAGTTACAACTAATTCCACTCACAGTAGAGTCATCTGTGACACTCCGACTGTATCATTTTTTACTCTTTGTGACATAAACTGTCTAAACGTCATAATTAGACTCAAAACTAATCTCACTCTAATGGTTGTGCACTATACTCTCCACGAAAAAGAAACTTGTTCTTAATATCTCAAAGATAACAAAGAATATATTTCAAGACCCATCCTATGGTCTACAGGGTATCAAAATAGCTCGTAACAATTGCGATTAAATTGATGTCTTTAATTGCACATAATATAGTATTCATTATTCCATCATCCTATGATGCATAGGATTGACTAGACATTCTAATAAATTTTCTTTCGATTAAGGAATCATCATTTACGAAAGATGAATATTATATATAAGAGACACACTAACTGTCAAACAGTTATACTAACTTTCACACAAATTGTCTTGTTGTGTCCTTTATTAGATCATATCTAATGCACGACTAATGTGAGTATCTCACAAGTCTCTTAGTTTTATATCATATATAAAAATTTATATCAAATATAACAGAGACTACTCCCACTGAGACTATATCAATTTATATCAAATTTATAACAGAGACTATATCAAATTTATATCAATTTATATCAAAGAAGACTTAAGTAAACCTTTTACCTCATAAACATCTCATTATTACAATAATAATGACAATGTCATTATGATATATAACACTATAAAGAAATTTATATGCTCCCATTAACCCTACTAACACATATGTATTCTCTATACTTTGATAAAATCAGACAATCTGATTGATATCAAAATTAGAGAACACAGATTTCCGGAAAGCTCATCTGAGTCTACAATAGGCTCTAAAAGCTAGTATACCAAACTGCGATCTCAACAGAATACAAACTCCAGGGAAATTCCAGAATGAACTCTTCAAACAAAGAAATCATTCAAAAATGCCACTTTGCATTCCTAGCTAAAATATACAATTTAATATTAACATTAATCAACATATCTTTAATTACTCAATTATTGTGACTAGAGGCAAGTTTCTTCAGAATCTATAATAGATTGCTGAAAATAACATTTCTCACTATTATACTATAAAGGTCAAACCTTTAATAAGCTCACTTTGCTTTTGCTGCACAAACCATTTGCATACTTTATGAACGATTCATAAGGAAAGCTTAATCAAGTTCAAAACTTGATCGTAGTAAGCTATGAACAATCTTAGATCTTTGGTTTAATGTTAACTTATGAAATCGATAATAAATATTGCTCCCACTATAAGTTATAGGATAATATCACAATTGACTTCAATAAGTCAAGTCTATTCTACAATGGTCAACATCTGATGTCGATAGTAAGTTAATTTCAATTTAGGAAAATTTAATGTCGATAGTATGTAAAGTATAACTACAGTATGGAACAGAGATTACGTGCATTTTGAACTTCCAGATTATGTGGGAGAAATGCCAAAGTTCCGTAGATACGTAGTATAGTGTGAAATCGAGATGTAAGTTTACCGCATCGTTGCATTCAGTACATTGAGTGAGTTATCAAGGTATAATATGTGTAAACGAACATCAAATAGAGATAAGATTTTTTAATTTGTGTATATTTACCTATATCTGACTACTATGTATGTTCTTATTGATACTCGATATATTTATAAAAGATGTGAGTTACTTACTGAGCTGTATAGCTCACACCTCAACAGTTTGCTAGTTTTGCAGGTTCACATTTGACTTAAATAGCTAGGAGATTTCTATAGATGGCTTGAAGACATCGGATCAACCCGATGAATTCAAGTTGTTCTTGAGTCATTGTATTATTTTGGGATGTGTAATGGGCTCCCACAACCTTAGTTTTATTTATTTGTATCATATGTATAATTTTAAATTGTGCTGAGCACGTAGTTGTTTGTAGTTATTTGTCTAAAGTCAGACAGAAAGCCTATTTACGTATGAGTTGAGATTTTTCAGGCTGAAGGCCTATCTGAATATGAGTTGAGACTGATTGCTTTAAATTTAATATCATGACATCTCGAGGTGCTGGACTTTGATCTAGGTTGCATGATTTTTAGAAGAGGTCATGCCGAAATTTTAGTAGTATCATATAAAGATAGGTTTTCCTGTCTCCTGCCGATAGAATCTTGTCATCAGGTAGGATGTTATAGAAGTCGAGCTTTGTTGTTTTGATGTTTGAGAGACTGTAGTGCGTGTGTTTATTGATGATTTAGCATATGTTTGTAAGATTTTGGGTTGAAAAACCCAAAGTTGCGTAAAAGCATGTTTTGGTAGAATTTTTTGCCATGTTTTCAGGGGTGATATCTTGTGACTTTGTTGATGATGTGTGTTGGTGTATCTTTAGAAGTATGGTAAAGTTTGAATTGTATAGATGCGTATATGACAAGATTATAAATTAGAATAGTGAGTTTGAACCGAAGTGTGGAAATATATTTGGACAAACAACGATGTTTTGGTTGATTGATGCTTGGTTGAATGACAATAAATTAGTTAATATGCATTTTAATGGAAGTATGTATGAAAATGGATGTATTTTGCCAATCTTAATATGGGTCTTTATTAGTCTAATTCAATAAAGCCTAGTGAAAAGTTTGTTATTGGTTAAGTGAATAGTATATAATGTTGAGTTTGTTGAACATTATATTTAGGCCAAATGGTCAGCCATTATGTTATGGCCAAATTTGGGCATCGTAGAAAATTAGCTTGGGGCATTTCTAGTGGCTATTTCGGCTATGTCAAAATGTCCCGTCAGTATTAGCATAAGCATGTCATGAAGAATTAGTAGCATAGTAAGTTAAATATCATATTCATGCATTAATGAAAAAAGCTCTATATCCATAGTTCGAGTATACTAACCACAATTGAACACAAGTTCAATAGTCACCTCACAACATTCTATGGTAATATTCAGTCAACGCTGGCGAAGAAGCTTCAGTCTGTGAGTGGATGTTGTCTCTTCCTCTTGCTTTTCTATGGTTTACGTTATGTTTGATTCTATCTCTAAACTTGTGCGATCAGCTTGTTGTGCTTAATTTATAATTTGTCTCATGCTTTCAACTATAATAATTCAGGTGAAGTTATTTGATATTGTTCATGCCTTTAGTTTACAACCTTAGTTTTGGTATTTATTCTATGTATTGAAGTTATGTAGCCATACCAGTTTTCAGTTTATATGTCAGTTTATATATATCATAGCTTAGAAATTAATTTTTTAGTTTTTAAGTTTCGCTACGCCATGTTTTTCACATATATGTCCCATGTCTCAGCATGCATTAGTTTTAGTTCTTCATAATTCATAGTTCATTCATACACTTGCATTTCAAGAATTCAGCATCTCCGACAACTATGTTCTCAAATTAGACCTGTTAGTCTCAAGCTAGCCATGAATCATATATTTCAGTTTTCAAGATTATGACATATGATTTACATTTTGATTTTTGGAATTGACGGATACAGAAGATATGTGCACATGTAGTTTCAGGACTAGGGGACGGTGTTATATGAAACCCCTAGATCATAGTTTCAGGGTTAGGATGATAGCAATGATTAGCGCTCCTCACTCTAGTTCAGTGACTTGCGGGATAGCGATACATAATGTCCTAAGGCACTATTTTATGCGTATGAGGCGATGGTGAATTGGAACACCTCCATGCATCAGGTTTTCTACTACATACAGCAGCCATGCG
Source organism: Zanthoxylum bungeanum (assembly GCA_019454045.1). Lineage (NCBI taxonomy): Eukaryota > Viridiplantae > Streptophyta > Magnoliopsida > Sapindales > Rutaceae > Zanthoxylum > Zanthoxylum bungeanum. The sequence continues at coordinate 11,693 of SKCR01007077.1, forward strand.
CAATGTAGTTTCAAGAATAAAGGGACTGTGCTACATGATGCCTTAGATCATAGTTTCAAGGTCAGGATGAAATCATTGATTAGCTCTCTAATTCTAGCTTAGTGACTTGGGGGACGGAGATACGTAATGCCCTAAGGCACTATTTTAAGTGTATGAGGGGATGGTGATACGTAACGCCTCAAAGAAGCAATGGTAAGACTATGAAAGAGTTTTATGGCCGACTGTAGTAGAAAAGTCAGAGGCACACCAAAGACGAATATGGGCTTCAATGGAGAGAGGCATAAGCTACTTCACTTGGCCTAAATCAGTTCTAGATAAAACTTGATAAGCCTTTCGAAGACAATGACCTTTGTGAAGAATTTGGCCTATTTCTAGCCTATATATAATTTGGCCAAACCTATGTATTTTATGTGAAGATAGGTTTTGGACCTTTTTGTAATTTTGATCTTTAAGGGCATTTTTGTCTTAATGCATTTAGGTTTTTATTTGTAACCTATATAAACTTTGTAATCCTTTTCTATTGAGAGATACACACCAACTTTGAAAGAAAAAAAACTTTAAGCTTTATGGCTATGGCTGAAACATTCTGAGGGATGGATTCCCCTTTTCAAGTTCAAATCGACCTATCTATGTGTGGCAAGCGTAGTGGCGTCTCCAAATTCTAGCAAAACACTATGATTCATCATCTTTAGGTTGTCAAGGGCACGGTTCCTTGGTGGTTTAGGGCTGACTTTGGAAGGTTTTGTTTCTACAAAATCAAAGATTCAAGGTTTTTGGGGTTTAGATAGATGCTCGAGGTTTGCTTGGTTTAACACCGAATTGAGTTTCTTGTCATTTGGTATCAAAGCTTAGGGTTTCAAGGTCTGATTGTTTGAATCTATTTTTTTCATTGTTTCTTTGTTGTTCCTGTTTCGAATATTGTTGGTGTAACATCCCGCCTAGGCCAGGATGCTACCGCCAGGAGACAGGCTAATCCTGCCTCCATAAGCCTCTGACTCTGACAAAATTTCGACATAACCCCTGCTAAAAGTCATGCAACCTGGATCAAAGTCCAACACTTACATACAACCTATAAGGCCCAATTAAATGATAAATGCATAAATAATGAACTCAAGACATAAGACGATTGGACTCCATGCCCGAAAATACTTATAAACAAAATCTTTTTACAACTAAACTTGTATAACTCAATTCTCTACAACTAGACATATTACAACCTGACTCTGATACTCCCAAGACTTGGTGACTGGCTGACTGCAATACTGCGATCCGGCTTCTCAAGCTCTTGTGTCTGTGGTCGACCGATCAGGTCACCAACCTGCAAAATCTCAAATATTGTTGGGTAGTGAGTCATAAGACTTAGTAAGTAACTATGCTCGTTCCTTGAGCGTCAAACACATGCAAAATATAAGTCTTGTTTCTATATTAACCGGCCTGTCTATGTGACCATGAAAATATTTACAGAATCTGGTTACTACTTAATTCCTGGCCATTTTACAAACATGCTATTTTGTTAAAAATTTGCTTTTAATCCGATCACACAAACTTTTAATCCTGTTTGCTCTTTATATTTTCATACAACCAGAATGTACACATCAAGTTTCTATATTCTATCTATTTAAGTCAAATTCCATCACGTTTCTGCTGCGCTACTCTGATGTCTTAATACTTACCAACTTATTCCTTTGTTAGTTCTAACTCAGACATTTATTATAATTATCTTCCTTTTATTTCATTGAAATATCATCAAATCGATCTAATAAAATATTCTTTCTATTAAACATTTAACACTTTATTATCAACCATGCATTCATGTGTTTATAGTCATACTATCATGCGTTAGTGTTTTACAAAATGTCACTTCTATGTAAACATACTATACATACAATCATCAATCATATATGCATCTAAATGTAACCATGTTATCATGCATTAACGTCAGCCATGTACAACTCGAATGATTTCTAGAATATATCATTTCCATGCAAACTTTATAAACCATGCTTTTCTTTAACAAGCTATGTTTCTAGAAAATGCATTTCTGAAAACCTTTTCTGAAAAAATGTTTTCTAAAAACTATTTTCTGAAACTCTTTACAAAACTTGTCTTTCTGAAATACTGTTTTCTGAAAACTGTTCATCTGAAGACTGTTTCTGAAAACCGAAGTCTCTATCTGAAATCTGTTTCTCTGAAAACTGAAAGCTGTATCTAAAAACTGAAAACTTTCTCTGGGTTCTGTGTCTCTGTCTGAAAAACTGGACGTATGAGGGCGTTACGTATCGCCGTCCCCCTATATGCACATATTTATATAAATTTCAAAATTTCCTTCCTGCTCCATATTCCAAACTGTCTATAGCACACAAGATTCGAACATATATTATGTCCATAACACAAATCCAAAAATCCCCAAATTCCAGGGTTTTGCTACTGCCGAATCTATCTTCCCCTTAATCAAATGAATTTCTTTCAATTTAAAAATTAAATTCAGTCTTGAATTACTCTAATATATACTCCTTCATCATTCTTGGTTCAAAATCAAATTTATTTAAACAAATCAAAGTAAATCCATAAACATTCAAACCCAAAGAAATCACCACATAGTATACTTACCAATGCCTCTGCTCACTGAATCCGGCGACGTGGACACGCTGGAGACTCACCGGCGACCAAAGCCATAGCTGGACGTTCCTCTCTCTCTCTCGCGCACTGCATCTCCTTCTTTCCCTTCACTGATTCTGCTCACTCTCTCGGTCTCTCACTCTTTCCCCTCAATCTCTCTCTCGATCTCTCTGCTCTCTCCATTCTGTTCTGCTGTGTTCTTCTTCTTCGGCTTCTCTCTGTTTTCGGTTACTTCTTTTTTTATTCTTTCTGTTTTCTGTTGTGTGTGCAGTTCGTGTGTGTGTATTATTGTGCGCGTGTGTTTAGTTTAGGTGGGTGTGTGCTAGAAGTTTCTAAGGTGATTAATACTTGTGTGATAATTTCAATTTAATCCCTCACATTTAATTTAATAAAAAACGATAATTAATTTCATAAAAAAGTTCCCCTTTTTTAAAAAAAATTAACCTCGTGTTCGGACGCAGCCTCACGCACGGAAATGAAATTCACACTATCATACTAAAATAAACACGGGATGTTACAGTTGGATCTTGTTTTTGTTTTCTTTTTGTTGTTTCTTGGTTAATAGTCTGTTATGAAACTTCTCTGTCAAATTCGAGTTTTTTTCCTTCATCATACAAGTTCGTTCTTAACATTCTGTTCTTTGGCCTCTGTTGAAGAAAAAAGCATGCCCTTAAGCGTCTGTTTTGATTTATTTCTAGAACCTTAGTGAGTCATTTGGGAAAAAAATAAAAGAAAAAAAGCTACGTCAGATTCATCCTATGGAGGAACATCAACACCAGACTGGGAAAGAATCAGACTCTGAACATTAGCGGGTCAATACTTAGCATTTTTATAAGAACTTGAGTGAATAGTGATCACTCGAGCAAACAAAAAAAAGTTCAAAATTTTCGTTGAATTTCTTTGGTTCTGTATTATCATTGGGGTGTTCGTGGATAGTAATTCATCAAAAGTTCTATTAAGGCACCAAAATTTTGTCCGCAATTGTATACTTCCGTGAATTTACATGTTTATTTGTTCATCATGCTAATTTGTTATTTCCTTACTTCGAATACTCTAGATTAAGTCTCTTTGATTAAGTCTTCATCATTATTATTCTTATTCGCATTTTCCACCCACTCTATATACATTATTGGTTCTTTGTGTTTCATACTGACTTGAGGACTACACTTGGTTGTGTATTCTTGGATTGAGTTTGATTTGTATTAGAATTGAGGAATAACTCAAGGGTGGCAAAAGGCATTGATTGTGAGCTCAGTATCGGGTAACAGCCAATAGAGAGCAAACACGAGTAAAATGATATCATTCGAGTATAAACACGTGAGATTATGAGGATTACATATTTGTTTTACTTTCTTGTTATTTCGAATCTGTTTGTTCAGTATTGAGATAGCAAGTCCATGTATAAACGTTGATGAAATGCTTGAGGCTTCGGATTGAAAGTTAACATATATGATGAAGAACATTAATATTATTTTGGAGAGGTTGTCCAAAAGTGTACAGAGTATTCAAATAGGCAGTTATCCTAGAGCACCACCACCTCAAAATATACCACCATCTCATAATGTACCATCGCCTCAGATTGTTCGACAACAATGTGTTCCACCTCGATGTGTACATGTTAGACAGTTATGACCCATAGCGTCACTATTTTGTAAATGATATTGTATTATTGTACAAAATTAACTATGTAGTAATGAAATTGCCTTTTACCGTTTTGTAATTTATTTACTTTGATATAAATGGTAAGAGTCCCTATGATTAGTTCCGGATTGTGATGATATGAGACGGTATCAATCCAAAAAGGTTTAATCATTAAATATCCCTAGTCGTAGTATTATTGAGATTGGACATCGATAATGCGGAATAGACTAGTACTGCACTTGTGCATGTTGTGAGGGCACAACGGCATAGTTCTCATATATTTAAGTATAGGATACTTATGCAAGTGCGGTAGGAGGTTTTGTTTTTTTACCGATGGTACGGAAAACAGCTTCGCTCTGGATAGACCCCGCGGAATCCCATTGGTAGTATGTCTGCGTGTCTATGGGAGTCCGCTTCAGGGTAGGTGCATATGATCTTAACCTGAGACTTGCATCGCTAGTACTTACGACAATCGGTAAACTTTAGTTTTGGTGGTCCAGGGCTTTAACGGGTTCTGTGTACACCTCTTCTGGATTTATCGAGAATCGTAGTGTATTGGGTGTGATGTCAAGAGGGAAGTATCACTTCAGACATATGGAGATGATGATCGCGAGGGATACAGAACTAGTACTCTATAATGGTTGCAACCATCGGGATAATATGACTAGGTCAGGATTATCCGATTCTAAGAGACTGGTTGCTTGATGTCCGATATGTGTATCGTACGGGGCAGACACATCTCCAGCCCCAGGCCTTACATGTGATCATCCGATACTGGTTCGATATATACACTATATACGGTATACTACGACTGTTATAGATCTTATATTCCAATAAGAATATTTCTGGAGAATTGGGTAGGCATGGCATTTTGCTAGAGGCTAACCTTGTCTTGTAAATCGGTAAAAACGTAGTACTTGGTACGTACGTATTCAGATAATCTGACGGCCGTATTTACTGCCAACATAGCCAGAGATCTCTTGGGTCGCTTCCCGAAGATTCACCAATGACGTATGATTCAAACTCGATTAATCTTGGATTAATTACGGAGAGACTTTATCTTGGATAAAGTACTATACATAGAGAGAGTACGATTAATTTGGAATTAATCGTAAAATTATTATATTCGATATAATAATCGAAATTCGATTTCGACGCGAAATTAAAATTAGATTTTAATTCGGGCAAACGAGTTAATTTAGAATTAATTCGTTAGCGACGTAAATAATAATTTCGCTAGGCGCAATTATTTATTTAAATTCGATTTAATTAACGTCGCGACGTAAGTTCGGTATTTCGGAAATATCGAACCCGAACGCGCGTGAGTGCACGTGGGCCCACTTTCATTTGGAAACGTGTGGGGCCCACATGACACATGTCATATTATGCATTATTTAATTCTAATACATTGCATGGAGATAGTGTACAATGCACTCAATGGTTTTGCATGGAATTGAGTGTTTGACACTCTAAGCCATTGCATGATTTGTGTCATAAGTTTTATTAATTTAATAAATATTATGGCATAAATATAAATTGATTTTTTGTAACAAAAATCATTCAACTTCTCTCTCACATTGCCGAAACTTGCAACAGTTTTTGGCTCTCCTTTCTTCAATTTTTGTGGCAAGATTTGAAGAAGTTGTGCATTCAAAATCACAACAAAGGCTAGCACCTTCAAGGGATCATACATAGGTGATATGGGAAACTAATCCTTGAGCTTGGAAGGATCAAACTCGACTTGGAGTCCCTCTTTTCTTCTTGGCCGAGAGCTTCACTGCACAAGGGAGGAATTTCGCATCATCTTAGCATCCATTTTCAAGTATTGTGAGTATGATTCCGCCATACTTCAATTTATTCATTCATGTATTTATATATTTTGCTTGTTCTTGTTGATCTTGGGGCTTGGTTATTTTTTCCAACAATGGTATCATTGAGCTTAAAGAGCATGCAAATATATTAGGATGTTATTTGGGGAAAATTGTATGAAGCATGATTTGATGAGTTTGCTTGATTAAATATTCTTAGATGTATGTTATTTAGATTATACATCATCAATTTCATGGAAAATAAATTGGATTAATTTTTCCAACCCAAATGAGGCTTGGCCGAATACATGCAAGCATATGGACTAGATGATTTTTTAATTTTAAGACATTAGATGACTTGAAACAATATGGAATGATGATTTGTAACTCGATTGGATTGAAAACGAAATCGGAACCATTTTAATCACCTGGCCGAATGCTTGATGGAGGATTAGGGACTTGATTTTTTGATTAAATAATGTTGGACATATATTTAAGATAAAAATATGATTAATGGATTAATTTGATATTTTGGGAATATTGATTTAAAGGATTAATCATGATAATACACTTTAATTAATTAAGTTATAAAATTTGGAATTTTAAAATTTGGTTAGTTGGGCTTAATTTTGAATTGGGCCTAAAACTATTATATTTGGACATAATGGGCTTGGTTGGGCCAAGTAGATTTGGACCATTTGGATAGGATCCAAAATGGGCCTAAATCACACCATTTAAGCCAAATGTAATAAATGGGCTTTTATGTTTAATTGGGCCTTATGGGCTTGATATTGATTTTATGGCATATGAGGGTGATTCCTTATTGGGCTTGGTAATTGGGTTTGACCCATACATTGACCAAACCCGAGCCTAAAGAAATCAATTGAAAGCCCATCGGACTTTAATTAAACGGACATTAGATGTTAGTTGGGCTTTGAGACCCGATTGTATTAGATTTGGAATCTAAGTTATAAAAGCACAATAAAAGTGTAAATATTTAATTTAGAATTAAATAATAGGATTAGTATTGAATACGACTTAAATTGGATTTAACGAGTAGTTCGATATAATTCGTGAATTCATACTATAAGTATTTATTCTCAAATTGAGTTGGACTCGCGCAAATGCAAACAATTGTTTGAACATTGTATTGTCACCTAATTAAAGACTAATTAATTGGATTTGATTGGTTGTATAACATGCCTTGAATGAATGAATGTGGATGTGATGTATGAATAGTGTATATCGGATGGATATTAGAAGGGAAGGGTAATTTTAGAAATTATTGTAAATTTAGAATTTATAAATTGGACCTGCGTGTCCAGCCTTTCTCTTATTGTCTCTTTGTATTCTCTTCTCACCTAATTCCCCTCAATGTAAATGAGGTTTCTCTTATTGTATTATATAATTGGGTAAGAGTAGAATAGTGCTAGCGGGGAGAGGAAAGGGAGTGATTTGTTCTAGGAACAATTGTTTTTCATATCCATCCGTATATCGCTATTACTTTACTTTACGCGCTTTATGATGTTTTAGAAGCATGCTTAAGGGTGTATGATGATGAGACCTAACAAAGATAAATTAATTGGTTACCAATTACGCGAAAAATCCCTCAAACAATATTAAGCGATTTTCCTTCCGTTGAATGATTCTTTCTCAAGATCCGAAATTGGCATTGGTTTGTTGGCCAAAGTCAAGACCTTTGTCAATTGAGGATGTGTTTGAATCATGAGAGTTTTGTTCCACATCAGTGTCCTGTCCAAGTTGTGATTTGTTGGCCAAAGTCAAGATCACTTCTTGTCCATCGACATTGATTACGAAACTTTCCTCGTCAATGGGTCCCGCTTAACTGGAATCATTAGGTTTGTTGTGCCAAAGCCAAGGCTTAGTTGATTCAGAGGAAATGGTTAGGAAAATGTATTGGATGCATTGACATATGTATATGTTTCGGACTTAGATGTCCACCTACCGGATCTAGGAATTGGATGGGATCCAATTGATCTTCGAGATCTACCTAGTTAAATATCATACAATTTGTTGGCCAAAGTCAAGGTTGTGTGTTATTTAACGGGATCCTAGCCCACTAGGAAATTGGATGTCCCGAGTACTCAACAGAGGGTTAGAGACTTGCAGAAAATAGTGGGAGGCTAGTATTGAATTTGCAATTATCGTTCAGATACTTATCTTTACGCGCTTACACAACTTATTTCGTCAATATTTACATATTAGTTGGACTAATACAATGTTATTTTTGTATGTAACAGTTTGACTGTACCCACATATCGTTAACTAGATAATTAGATTATCGTAGTTAAGATGGCAAATAAAGGAAATGTCTGTGACATAATCATGGGTGACAATGTGTTCAAGGGCACCAACTTCGCCGGCTGGGAAATGAACCTAAGGATAGTCCTTGGGGCGGAGAGGATACTGTATACGATACAAAAACCTCTCGGGCCTAAGCCCACTGAGCCACTTGAGCTGGAGTTATGGAAAACTCACAATGATGATTGTGACACGGCTCAGTCGATCATGCTTGCTTCAATGACTCAACACTTTCGCCGCCAGAATAGGGACTTGGATCCTTATAATATGATGGAAAGATTGCAAGATCTTCACCGCACTAATAAGCGGATGGCGAGGTACGAGTTAGTGAAGAAAATCTTTCGCTCCCGTATGACTGATGGTAGTTATGTTGAGGTCCATGGGACTCAAATGATAGCCGATATTGATGAATTGGCTAATATGGGTATAGTCTTGGAGGCTGAGCTGTCTATAGATGTACTTCTACAGTCACTACCCGATACTTGGAAACAGATTGTCATCAACTACAAATTGATGAATTCGGATGATACTCTTGGAGAGTTATTATCGATTCTTAAGGAGTCAGAGAAAGAGCTTCTGAAAGGCAACAAGTGCGAGGCGCACTTTGCATCAACATCTCAAACGCCGAAAGCTGGGCTCAAGGCAACTGGGGGTGTTAAGAAGAAAAAACATAGAAATAAAGGCAAGGCCAAGTCAACAAAGGCTTCTGGGAAGCCAAGGGACAAGTCTCAAGATGTTTGCCTGAAATGCGGCAAGAAAGGTCACTGGAAGCGTGACTGCTGCATGAACAATGGACACAAGGAGGACATACAGGCGGGCAAGGCACCGGCCTCAGGTATGTTTGTTATTGAGATAAATATGACTACTTCTAGTCTTAATAAAAATTGGATTTTTGATTCTGGCTGTGGTTCTCATATTTGTACTGATGTGCAGGATCTGCATGATAGCAGGAGACTAACTTCGGGGGAGGTAGATCTACGAGTTGGAAATGGAACTTCTGTTGCTGTTTTGGCCGTAGGCACTTTTGTTTTGGAACTGCCCTCAGGGCATGTACTTAAACTAAATGACTGTTATTTTGTTCCTAGTTTAACTAGGAATATTATTTCTGTATCTTTGTTAACCCAGTATGGGTACACTTTTGTATTTAAAAACACCATGTGTTATTTATATAAAGATGATGCAGAAATTTGCACTGCCGATGCAAATAATGGTCTTTATATTTTGAATATAAATAAATCTCCAAAACGTAAAATAACAAACAAAAGGCTCAAAATGAGTAATCCAAAGGAAGAAACTTATTTGTGGCATTGTCGTCTGGGACACATCAACAAGACTCGCATATCCACACTTTCGAAGAGTGGGTACTACTGTTGGTTTCTAATATGTCCCAAGGAAAGATGAAGCATTCATGAAATACTATAAATGAATATATATAAAAGACTTGAAGCATGGCGGAATCATACTTACAAAGCTATGTGATGAAGAAGATGATCAAATGGTGGAAGCTCCAAGTGTTGGAAGATTCGGCCAAGAGGAGGAAGAAGACTTGAAGCTCCAAGCTTTTGTATTCCAAGCTCTTTGATGGTTTCCCTATCACCTCTTTTGATCCCTTGCTTGTGCTAGCAAAAATGGAGAATAGAAGATCAAATCTTCCTTTGTCCTTCCATGGAGTTCACGGCAATGTGAAGAAATTTGAGAGAGAAAGAGTTTTGTGTGTTATTGATTTTGTTTTACCAAAAATCAATTTATATTTATGCCATAATTTTATTAAATTAATAATAAATCTATGACACAAACCATGCAATGGCTTAGAGTGTCAAACACTCAAACTCCATGCAAAACATTTGAGTGTAATGCACACTATCACCATGCAATGCCTTATCAATTAAATAATGCATATAATGACAAGTGTCATGTGGGCCCCACACGATTCCCAATGAAAGTGGGCCCACGTCCACTCACGCGTTCGGGTTCGATATTTCCGAAATACCGAGCTAGCATCGCGACGTTAATTAAATCGGATTTAAAAATAAATAATCGCTCCTAGCGAAATTATTATTTACGTCGCTTACGAATTAATTCTAAATTAACTCGTATGCGCGAATTAAAATCTAATTTTAATTTCGCGTCGAAATCGAATTTCGATTATTATATCGAATACAATAATTTTATCGATTAATTCCAAATTAATCGTTCTCTCTCTAAATTAGGCACTTTATCCAAGATAAAGTTTCTCCGCAATTAATCCAAGATTAATTAAGTCCGAATCAAATATCATAGGTGAATCTTCAGGAAGCGACCCAAGAGATCTCCGGATATTTTGGCAGTAAATACGGTCGTCGGATAATCCGAACACGTACGTACCTCGTACTACGTCTTTACCGATTTACAAGACAAGGTTGGCTTCTAGCAAAGCGCCATGCCTACCCAATTCTCCAGAAATATTCTTATAGGAATATAAGATCTGTATCAGGCGTAGTATACCGTAGTATTGCGTACATCGATCCAGTATCGGATGATCACATGCTAGGCCTGGGGCTGGAGATGTGTCTGCCCCGTACGAAACATATATCGGACATCAAGCAACTAGTCTCTTTAAATCGGACAATCCTGACCTTGTCATATTGTCCCGACGGTTGCAACCTTTTATAGAGTACTAGTTCTGTGTCCTGCGTGATCATCACCTCCATATGTCTGAAGCGATACTTCCATCTTGACATCACATCCAGTACACTACGATTCTCGATAAACCCAGAAGAGGTGTACACAGAACCGGTTAAGGTCCCCAACCACCAAAACCAAAGTTTACCGATTGTCGCAAGTACTAGCGATGTAAGTCTCAGGTTAAGACCATATACACCTACCCTGATGCGGCCTCCCATAGACACGTAGACATACTACCAATGGGATTCCGCGGGGTCTATCCAGAGCGAAGCTGTTTTCCGTACCATCGGTAAAACACAACCTCCTATCGCACTTGCATAAGTATCCAATACTTAAATATATGAGAACTATGCCGTCGTGCCCTCACAACGTGCACAAGCGCAATACTAGTCTATTCCGCATTATCGATGTCCAGTCTCGATAATACTACGACTAGGGATATTTAATGATTAAACCTTTGGGGACTGATACTGTCTCATATCATTCTCAGTCCAGGTACTAATCATATGGACTTTCGCCATTTATAAGTCAAAGTAAATAATATTACAAAACGGCAAAAGGAAATTTCATTATCACATAATTAATTTTGTACAATAATACAATATCATTTACAAACAGTGACGCTATGGGACATAATGTCTAACAATCTCCCACTTGGCCTATAGCCAGTCACTCAAGCATCTAATACCCGAACTATGTATGTGTCGTTCAAAAACTTGCTGTAGAACAGCTTTCGTCAGCGGATCTGCAATGTTGTCATCTGATGTGACCTTCTCGACTTTTACATCGCCACGATGTATAATCTCCCGAATCAGATGATAACGTCGAAGAACATGCTTGGACCGTTGATGAGACCTTGGTTCCTTAGCCTGTGCTATAGCCCCGTTATTGTCACAATACAATAGAACGGGCTCAGCTGCTAACGGAACTACTCCTAATCCGATTAGGAACTTTCGGATCCAAACTGCCTCCTTTGTTGCTTCAGATGCAGCGATGTACTCCGCTTCTGTTGTTGAATCGGCAACAGTATCTTGCTTGGAAGATTTCCAGCTCACTGCTCCGTTATTCAAGCAAAAAATGTACCCGGATTGCGACTTGTAGTCATCCTTGTCGGTTTGGAAACTTGCATCGGTATACCCAGATACCGCAAGTTCTCCACCTCCATAAATTAAGAAAGCACCCTTAGTTCGTTTAAGATACTTAAGGATATTCTTAACTGCTATCCAGTGACCTTCACCTGGATCGGCCTGATAGCGACTGCACATGCTCAAAGCATATGAGACATCAGGTCGTGTACATATCATGGCATACATGATCGATCCGACTGCCGAGGCGAACGGTATCCGACTCATGTGGTCTCTGTTGGTTTATTCTAAGGTCCCAAGATCAAACAAGACATGAAATTATGTGTGAACACATCAACGGAGGTAGCGGAATACTCACATTGATCGGTAGAGTCAATATGGAGACGATTCAAGCCCAAAAACGCACTGCCATGTAAGCCTACTGCATGCAGTCCACTGCCTACAAAAACAGAAAATTAAGTGAAGAAACGGAGCTCCTAGCTTCGTCGGATGGATCCCGTCTCATGGTCGAACCTCCCTACCACCTTCGCAAGACTTGTAAGTGTGCTAGCACTTGATTTCTCACCATGAGAAACCACTCTTGCTTCCCTTTAGCTCACGCCCAAACTGGTTCAAAACCAGTGAAGAAAAGCCACACTTGGGCGTGAGAGAGATGAGAGAATTTGAGAGAGAAGAAGTTGTGTTATGTTATTAAAATGATTTACCAAAAATCAATTTATATTTATGCCATAATTTATTAAATTAATAATAAAATTATGACACATAACATGCAATGGCTTAGAGTATAAAACACTCAATTTCCATGCAATAACATTGAGTGCATTGTACACAAACTACATGCAATGACATTGAGTACAATGTACACAATCTACATGCAAAGCATTAGAATGACATGTGTCATGTGGGCCCCACACGTTCCCAAATGAAAGTGGGCCCACGTGCACTCACGCGTTCGGGTTCGATATTTCCGAAATACCGAGCTTACGTCGCG
>SKCR01007078.1:0-24760 GCA_019454045.1 Zanthoxylum bungeanum
ACAACCGGTTCCGGTTCTAAACCCGAATTTTCGGTCCGGTTCCAATCGATTCTGGGTAAACCCGGAACCGATGCTCACCCCTAGAATATGCATGTACCTTAAGCTCTAAGAGGCTTCTGGAAGAATTTAACCTCCAGTACAACCAAATACAGTTTGGTTATAGTATTAAGTTTGTAAAATTTGGTTAAATTCTCAATTTAACATATTAAGTTTGTAACTTATTATATAAACATCGGTAATCAATAATGTGATTTTATTCTAAATAAGTCAACTATGCTTATTTAGAATTTTTTTTAATAATAATAATAATTAATAAAACTAATCTTAAAATCCAATTTGCAAAATTTTTAAAAGTTAATAGTAGCCAATTTTTTAACCTCCAGTACAACCAAATACAGTATCGCATCGCGACGAGCACTTTCGCTGCATCGCAATGTTGCACGTTTAGTTGTTACACAGTTATTGTTTTCCATCGCATCACGACGTGAAGCGTTAGGCGTCGCGACACGAACCAATTGTGTCGCGACTCACACCATTCAGCGTTGTGACGCGACCCAAACCTGATGCAACTTCAGTTTTTGGAATTCTAAGTGTCGCGACGCCCAGTCTAGGTGTATGTATGTGTTTTAAATAGCTTATTAACATGTCATATAGCATAAGATGCCTACTCTTGTATTTTCACATGCCATAACATGTAGACATGCATGATATTCTAGTCATAAAATATGACTTTATGTAAATTTAATAGTTAAATAAGAATATGAAATGCATGCAAACTGATTAATAAGATTAATTAGTTTAAAGGTTTAACAATTGAGAAATTCAAGTTTAAGAACAGATGGACCTTATGAGTACATTATTTTCCTTGGTATATCGGATGAAAACCCAGATATAAATTTCATAGCCGCTTCCGAATGGACGGTAATTTGGTATGCATTCAGGATACAATTCTACGTACCATTGGAATATATAACGTACTTTTATCAATTAAATGGTTTAATGACATATAGTTCATTCGTTGAATTCTAAAAACCTATAAGTGGACTAATATTTTAAAAGTTATAATGGATTAGATCACTTAAACAAACTTGATTAAATTAGTTTAATTAAGTTAATGGTTAGTAAAGACTAATCAGAATTAGTGAATAAAATTTTAAGAGTTAAAATTGGTTAGATCACTAATAATCAACTAGTATTAATACAGTTATGTTTTAGCCAAACATAATCTATATTAATTAGATAGTAGTATAATAGAAACCTTACACTTCAAAATAGTGAGTGAGAGAGGGGTATACCACAATATATCCTGCGATCTCCATTGTTATCCAGAAAATTGAGATTCAATAGGCACCTCGAGACAACTTTGTTCCTCTCCCCCTGCTGATGGTGTCCTTATTAGGTCAATATCATGTTTGGATTCCGAGAGGATATTGATGAGTGGTAATTATATCATTATTTTTCACTCATTTAACCTAATATCTTGTTAAGTTTCTCGGGTTTTGTGAACGTTTTGATGTGTTTTTGTGTTGTTTTGCAGATAAATAAAGTTTGGGAAGCATTGGAAGCAATTCGGGGTCAAAATAGTGAAAAATGACAGAAAAAGGTAAAATAGTAATTTGGCGCGTCGTGACCGCTAACGTGCGCCGGGAGCCTGCTAAAATGCGTCGTGACACGTGTCAAAATCAGAGAAGTTTGCTAAAATATGCCGATGCTAAAATGCGCCGCTAACGTGTGCCGGATGCTAACGTGCACCTGCCACGTGTCATTATCAGAACATATCATGCTAACATGCGTCATGCCATGTCACAATCATATGATGCCGACAATGCGTGTGACACGTGTCATCTTCTGAATGGACCGCATCAACCGCGTGACACGTGTCATCTACGTGTCTGACACGTGTTCGCCACATCAGCTGTAATGCCGAATCATCTGCCACGTGTCACCACATCACCAACAGCCAATCATCGCCAGCCACATGTCAGCATCTCAGTGGACGAATCATAACGCATGCCACGTGTCAACATTCTATTGGGCCGACAGAAGCCGCGTGCCACATCAGCAAGTCAACAATTCAACACACGTTTGACCAGTCAACACGTCCCGGCGTCGCGACGCATAACAACTTATGCGTCGCGACGCGGGCCTGTCCCCTATAAATTGAAGCCATTTGCACTTCATTTGTTTCGTGCTTTCCTTAAGGTTTTCTTAGACTTTTAAGGGTTGTATCTATTTTTGTAAATTATTGTAATAATTAAATTATGTATTTTTATTTTTACATTTAATTTTAGTATTTTTTTTATTTACTTTTATGTTTTGTAGTTAAATTTCCGCTGGGGTAAAAGGTGAAATATTTAATATAATTATCTAGGTTATTCTCACTTAATTATAATTGATAAATTATAATTTAACCGGATTAATTAATGACAAACTTTATTACCGCCTATATGGTCGGTTTAAATATAAATTACTTTACCGCCTATATGGCCGGTCTTTATGTGACAGATAATTACCGTCGTCCCCAAGGTGTGTGGCTTGGTGGTGTAGGGTTCAGGATCTCACCTTGAGGTTCTGGGTTCGAATCCAGGGGGTGCACTTCTTGTAAGAGCCTGAGACAGCCGGTGGTTTTACATGCGCCGTGGCCCAGAATGAGTGGTTTGGTGGCGGGGTTTCCATCGTTTCCAAAAAAAAAAAGATAATTACTGCCTATATGGCTGATATAGTTAGACTAAATGGATTACCGCCTATATGACTGGTTTTAAATGTTTAACAATATTAATTCGTGAGAAAGTAGAATATAAAATAATTTATATATTATAATAAGTGAGATTCATAGGTTTGAAATATTAAATGTGGATCCTCTAACCCCAACATTGTCTTTTTATTCTAGGGAAGTGATGAAACACAATATTCATAAGATTAATAATTGATTTAATTATATAATGGGTAATTCTTTAGTTTGTTTATTGAGTCTTAAGCTTAATGCTTCTTGTTACCTGATCATCAATAAGATTGATGTGGTAAACTTAAAATGAACTTGACGAAGGGATTTTAGGTTTCAGCCTTAGATTCAATAGCTCACGATCTTCCTTGAGGATATATAACCCTTTAATAGATTTCCTGACAGGATAGACATATCCATGTCGGGCGGGGGTAGCCACTAGTGGAACTTGAACTTAATGAATTCAAGTAACTTGATTAACATAGACATATGATTAATTGGGTTATTTGGGAATTCGCATCTGACCATCGACAGAGGCTTTTGCATATCTTCGTGTTCCAGGTTAGCAAACTGATTTATTACACATATATAGGATAATCAATTCATCATTAGAATAATATTGTGTAGAGTCACAACCCTAGATATTTGTGTCTTTTGTTATTTTCTTTAGTATTTTCTTTTGTGTTTTTATTTATTTATTTGTTTAGCAAATCCACATTCAACCAACCAAAAGTAATCATTCACTTCTCTCTATAATTAGATACATGTAAATAAATAGTATTAATAATTAATAACAGCAATATGAATTAAGTCCTCGTGAGATCGATATTTTTGTACTAGTTGAACGAAACGTGCGTTTGCGTTATACACGTGTGATTACGCCGGTCAGATATGGACTCTAGATGTATTTGGTGATTTGACCTACCCTACGGTGGAACTTCACTAGTTAAGTCCAAGGGTTCCGAACTCACAAATGAGCTATTAGAAAGTTAATCAAAGCTTCATTGATCAAAATAATGGTAGTTGATTAATATAGGAATAAGAGTTATTTCAGATTTATTAATCAATTGAGATTGTCTCAATCTATCATGCGAATACTTGACATACCCTACAGCGACACTTATTTATGGGATGATAGATAACTGTGGCATAATAATTCTTTTAGGTTTCTAATTCATTAAACGACGACACTTATTTATGGGATGATAGATAACCATGGCATAATAATTCTTTTAGGTTTATAATTCATGATAGATAACCATGCATCATGTTTAATTTTATGCCTAAATGTTTGACAATTTCAATATGCGATGAATGAATGATGATAGATAACTGTGAATGATGTTTGTGGATGTCATCGTTGTAAGTGCTCACGAGACTATAACTCATCCATTAGGTCCATAGCATATGATGACTAAAACGGACTTAACTAGTGAAGAAACAGCAAAACATAGCGAAATTATGCCTAAGTTAAATACCTGAACAGCGCTTCCAGACACTGGAAAGCGCATCGCGACGTGTTGTAGTGGAAAAATGAGGCAAAATGCAATTTGTAGTCTATGTCGTAACATTACCTTATGAGCGTCGTGACTCCACAACAAGAGGCAAGCGCATCGCGGCGCTAAGCTATGCACGTCGCAACATGCACACGATTTCCAGACTTCAAAAGAGTTTGTAGAAACTTAAACAGGAAGGATCATAGTTTGCAGACTTCAAAAGAATAATCTGTCCCAAGCCCTAAAGATCATAGTTTTAAAGCCTCCAAAGAGACTTTTGAGAGAAAATGAAGCACATCAAGCAAACATAGCACCGAGGTTCAACATCAATAAAGCAGAAGACTGGCAACTGTAATAGAGTTTATTCTTTTCTCTCTTTCATGATACTTTGTTTAATTTTGATTATTTATTTAGAACTCTCTCCCATGTGTTGTAACTAACCGTTAATTTTGGGTTATGATGAAACTCAGTACTCTAATTTTATATAATTTATTTTTCTTAGATATTGTGTGATTTATTGACTTATATATTGAACTTTATGTTTAATGCTTCTTGTTGCTTGATCACCATTAAAATTGAAGTGTGAAACTTAATTTTAAACTTAAGAAATGAGTTTTAGGTTCGGTCTTAGATTCAATAACACACGATCTCATCTAAGTGATTTCTCTACATGATAGAAATATACTCGTAGGACATGCGTAACCATAATTGGAACTTGATATTAATGAATTTAGATTAGGTTAATTAATATAGAAATATTGGTAATTGATTTACTCTTAATATTTTCACATGACCATCGAAAGAGGTTTGTGGGATAATTTCGTGTTTCAGGTTAATAAGTTAATTTACATAAATGTAGGAAAATCAATTCATCTTTCGCATAATAATGATTGGATTCACAACCCTGAATATTTTTTTCTTCATTGGTTGCAACTTATCATCTTTAATTTTCTCTTCTTAATTTTAATTTAAATTAAAATCCTAATTAAATCTCGTTTAGATAATAATAGGTAGGTAGTCTTAATAATTAGTAGAGTGGATAATAAATCTCCGTGGGTTCGACACCCGACTCATTAATCACTATATTATTTGAATACGTACGTTTGCGTGCGACAGTAAAATCTCGATCAATCATATATTCAACATGTTGCATGACGGAGGTAAGAATGCAGCCGAGTCATAATCCTTGATATGGCGGAGGCCAAGTCAAGTGTCGCAGTGATGAAACAAGCGCCTCGATTCGTTTCAAAAATCGAAATTGCGTTGCGTTTAGTTGATTTCAAGATGATAACTTGGGAGAAAAGCAAAAGCTGGTCGGTTTGAACTTAATTTGAATATATATATATATAAACAAAGAAATTAATGCTTAGGCAAAAAATGTTCAGATCAAGGTAAGTATAACACATTGACTTTGTCATTTCTCAAATATTGATATGACAAATTGAACGAATTTATTCTAACAAATTAAGAGCTTTCAAAAAATTTACATAGCACCATGGAGAAAAACAAATGCAACACAAGTGAAAACGAGTGGGGTTAAAAATTAACAATAGGCGAAACAATAAAATAATAAACTTATGACAGTGAAGCTAAGCCGTGCCATATTGCCTCTATCAACACCGGAGCTTCCTCCCCCCGCTCCAGCTCCGGTTCCGCGATTTATTGTGCCTCCACCACCTGGTCTGTTTCCGCCACCTCGACTGCCACCACCTCCTCCGCCGCCTCGGCCACCCCCCCTCCTCCTCCGCCACCACCCCCACGTTGAGCAGCAGCTATAGATGACATAAGTACAATCACAATAAGGATGACTGCCAATAACTTCATCAACTTATTAGACCGCATCCACATGTAATTCATCTTGTCAACTGCATGCATATACAATGAATGATACCCAAATTTAAGTCTCGGAATTGTTAAATAAATAAATAAATATGAATATCTTAAATATTAATAATTTGTTTGGAGAAATGGGAAGAGAGAGCTTACTTATTTTGAGCTGCAGATGATTAATTTATTTATAGCTAAGCTTTTGAAGAGTTAAGCAATCAAAACAACAGGAACAGGATGGTTTTATAGAAAGGTAAGAAAAGATGGGAAGTCAAGTCACAGAACTTGTATATGTAAATTCCTGTAATTAGAGGAGAAAGAAATTTAGAACGTAACTATACACACAAATTTCGGATATATAAAATAATTTGTCAACGTTTTTTTTTTAAAAATACATAAAAAAAATTATTACGTATTTGATGTTATTCTAAATTACGTGCACGGATGAAACACGCTTAATTAAATGATTTGAGGAGGAGACCCTTTTATGGTATAATACCTAAGAGGTGCGATCTTCCCCCGATAATTCTCCTCCCTTTGTCTTCCCTCAATTTCCTAAAATACCTCATTCATTTATCAAAAATTTCATTCCCCAATTTTTTTAATATATATGTTGATGGTGTTTTCAGGCACTACGGCATTTAAGACAGCACGACAAGGACGAAAGGGTAAATTTCCTTCCCTGGTTGACATCATGAAGAAGACCGACCACATCATGAAGAGACCGACCTCATTATGAAGGGACCGACCACTTTGGTTCAGTTGACCGAGCATTATAGAGGTCGGCAAGGACATTCTCAGCATAAAAGGATCGCCATGGCCGACCTCATGCATACCGACCAGATAACAAGGCGTGTTCATGAAGGAAGAGCACCCTATTCTTCGGATAATGAGACAAAATTATCCTACTATCACGGGAAAATTGATGAAATCAGTATCTTGATAGGACAGAAGGAGTGAAGGTAGTTTGAAATGAGGAAACCTTGTAAAGAAAGGAGATTGGCTCAACTAGGAAGCCTTGTAGGAGAAGGAGTCTAAATTCTGTTATTATAAATAGGAGGGGAGAGCATGTGTAAAAGGGATCTGAAAATCATCATAAGAGTGAGAGATTAGAGTCATAAAGTTCCGATTTGTAAGAGCAAAGGAGAGGCCTGAGAGGTATATTTGAGTAATAAAAAGAGTACCACCCTGTTCTTGTCCGTGGACGTAGGTCGGATCTCAAAATCCACCGAACCACGTTAAATCACCTTGTCTGATTGGCGTATTTCTTTGTTTTCCGCTAAGTTTGCTTTTGGTTTCCCGCATAACCAAACAAATTCACAGTTGAAGGAGGGTTCCATCGGAGGTGATATTCCCGTATTACCCTGAGACCAAAATCCACCGTCAACAGTTGGCGCCGTCTGTGGGGAACTTCACAAAAAGCAGTTCACGTGATAAGACAAATGGCAGAAGGCGGAAATCACCAATCAGGAGGTCCGACAATGGACTGGATGAAAAAGATGGAAGATAACATGAGGTCTATAATGGATCGACTAGAAAGAATGGAAGGAGCCAACAACGAGGAACCTGAAACCGGGGCCGGCCAGAAGAGGAAAGAGAAGGAAAAAGGGAAAAGAGTAGTAGATATAAGCGAAGACGAGGGACCCAGAAAGAGAGGCCCTTATGGGATAAGATCTGAAGTGGTAGGAAGAGAGCCACGATCAGAAGACACATGGGAAGAGGAGGAACAATCACCCGACCCTTCCTCCGACAGTTTTTACAACTCCGAGAGGGAGAATAGAAAATACAACGAAGACGTACAGGAGACCTCCGAGCTCAAGGAAGGCCACAGGAGAACAGAAGGACACAGAAGGCGACACGGGGGCACAACCCGTGAAATAAAGTCTTGGTTGAGAAAAGAGATGACCAGATGGGAAGAAGGCCTCAAGATCGGCGCGGGAGACACCCGAGGCGAGGAAGAGGGGTCTCCCCTTACAGAAAAGATAAGGTCAGCACAGTTCCCGAAGCGATTTAACATGCCGAAATTGACACCGTACAAGGGCCATACCGACCCAAAGACCCACATTGAAAGTTTCACCCTGTTGATGGAAGTGCAAGGGGTAACAGGGGACGCCATCTGCAAAGTGTTCCCCCTAACTCTGGCCGGACCAGCCATTCTATGGTACAGGAGCTTAGCCCCAAGAAGCATCAGCAGCTTCACGCAACTGAAGAAGTCATTTATACGACACTTTAAGGGGGCTTGTGTCCCCAGAAAGACGATTGGGGAACTCCGGCTCATGAAGCAAGGAGACGATGAACCTCTGAAGATATTTATTGAAAGGTACCATAATATGGTACTCGAAGTCGGAGGGTACGAGTCCCCTGAGGCCCTAGAAAGCTTGAAAGGAGCCTTGAGGGTCGGAAGACTATGGACCCACCTAAGGATCCAGGACACCCCAGACTACGCCACCGCTCTGGAGGTGGCTCGGAAGTTCGTTTTGTTAGAGAATGAAGAAAAAGTGTCCCGAAAAGGGAACACCATCAGAGATAAAACCACAAGGGAAGGCGCCCCTCGCCGAACAGAAAGAGAATCCAGAAGACCTCCCCCGAAGCACAAAGAATTCAAGCCACTACACCGGGATAATCAGGAGAGAAGGGCGTCGACCCAAGTGAACCATGTGGTCGGGGAAGATGCATACATCCCCCTAAAGAAACCACTGGGACAAATTGTCATGGAGATTCAGGGGAAAGGCCTCTTAGTGGAACCCGACCAAAGGAGATTTCCACCAGACAGAAGGAACCAAAAAGCTTATTGTGTACACCACAACTCCAGAGGACATGCAACGGACGGATGTAAAGATCTGCGAGAGCAGATGGAAGACCTAGCAATAAACGGATATCTGAACAAATACATTGACCACGAAGTTATGACGACCAGACAAAGAGCATGTGGCCGCCAAATCAACTGAAAAAAGGGCAGTTTGTCCCCGAAACATAAATAAAAATTCTCTTTTTAAAAAAAGGGTTCTCGTCCACTTTCTTAAAACATAAAAAGAATGACCTATTCAAAAACCAGGGGCAAACTTAGCGCCTAAATATAGAAAGAAACGACCAAACAATAAGACTTGCTCAGCTCGGGTCTGGACCTTGCTCCACCGAGGCTATTCAGTTATCCGGCTCGGGGTCGGGTTACGTCCCACCGAGTCATACATATTGGTCTGGGGATGAGACATTCCCCCAGAGCCAAGTACGTCTTTCGGCTCGGGGCTGGATCGCATTCCGCCGATGCCTCTTCGTTAGTCAGCTCGGGGCTGGATTTCGTTCCGCCGAAGCCATTTTCGGCTCGGGGTCGGGTTACGTCCCACCAAGTCAATACTCACTGGTCTGGGGAAGGAAACATTCCCCCAGAACCAAGCATCTCTCCTGGCTCAGGCCCTCAGGGGCATGCTCAGTATACAGGATCCGTGAGAAGCATAGCACAGGGAGGGATGATACCCCTGTGGCGATTGCTTACTCCAGTGTTATCAAACGTAAGGAGGAACATGCCCTTAATGTGTCGAACACTCTTCTGATCCTTGCCTACCCGATGTAATGGATCCGTGGGAAAGCATAGCACGGGGGATGATGACACCCCCGTGACGATTGCTAACTCCAGTGATGCCAGGCCTAAGGAGGAATATGCCCTTAGTACCCCGGACACTCTTTGATCCATTCATCATCCGGATCTGTGAGAGACACAGCACGGGGAGGCGTATACCCCTGTGGCGTGTGCCTGCTCCAGCGTGGTAAGGAGGAGCCCTCATACAATACACAGGATCCCCAGGGAACCGACGTATAGAGGATGTGCCCTTACCATTCAAACGCTCTTCTGATCCGAATCCTGGTTCGCCGGGACACTGAATTGGAAGATTCAGAATTGTGTTTTGGAGGCCTCGGGCAGGACGCTGTTTTGAGGCATCCATGTTGTTATTTTTTTTTTACGTTTTTTATTTTTTGGGATAGGTGCTAAGACACCCCCGCTTTTTATTTTTCCAGAAACTTGTTTTAATTTTTTACCGGTCTAGCAGGGGGACGCCCGTGCCAGTTTCGGTAGGGCTTCAAAGATAATTCATTTCCCTTCTGAATAAATCCCAGGGGATTAGTCGGTTCGGGGCTGGATTTCGTTCCGCCGAGGCCATTTTCATTAGTTGGCTCGGGGTTGGATTTCGTTCCGCCGAGGTCACTTGGTTATTTAGCTCGGGGTCGGGCGATGTCCCACCGAGTCTGTCTTTGGACTGGGGACGTAACATTCCCCCAGGGCCAAGTGATTCTTACAGATCGGGGTCGGGCAATGTCCCACCGAGTCTGTCTTTGGACTGGGGACGTAACATTCCCCCAGGGCCAAGTGATTCTTACAGCTCGGGGTCGGGCGATGTCCCACCGAGTCTGTCTTTGGACTGGGGACGTAACATTCCCCCAGATCCAAGTGACTGAAACAGCTCGGGGTCGGGCGATGTCCCACCGAGTCTGCCATTTGGACTGGGGACGTAACATTCCCCCAGGACCAAATGATTCAAACAGCTCGGGGTCGGGCGATGTCCCACCGAGTCTGTCTTTGGACTGGGGACGTAACATTCCCCCAGATCCAAGTGACTGAAACAGCTCGGGGTCGGGCGATGACCCACCGAGTCTGCCCTTTGGACTGGGGACGTAACATTCCCTCAGGGCCAAGTCGTTTAAACAACTCGGGGTCGGGTTACGTCCCACCGAATCAGCCGCTTTGGTCTGGGGAGGTAACATCCCCCCAGAACCCAAGTCGTTCGCTTAGCTCAGAGACAAGTTACGCACCACCAAGTCAGCTCTCCGGACCGGGGACATAACATTCCCCCGGGTCCAAATGCCTTACTCTTCCCGGGGTCAATCCAGACCCCTCTAACTCGTGCTGACCCCTGATGGGCCTTAAAATTGCAATGATGGCAAGAAGCGTAAAAGGAGAAGAAAATGAAGAAAGAAATAAATAGACATAAATGCATAAATGTATATAAATACAAGTTGTAATATTATTACAAGAAAAAGTTAAAGTGTACATATGGCCCCGGTAGGGTTACCCTTTCTCATTCATCCCGCGCAGGGGCAGGAACTTCTTCCTCAGTTGGCTCAAATGGCGGAAGGAGCGGCTCGGCATCAGGAGGAGGAGCTGCGACTTCGGCATCAGGAGGAGGAGCTGCGACTTCGGCATCAGGAGGAGGGATCTCAAGGCAGTCCTCGTCCACGGCAGGAACCTCCAATCCTTCTTCGGGAGGAACCTCAGGAGCCGGAACGACCGAGATGGGGGCGGGATCCATCACCTCCTCAGGTGGGGGAGGGATCCACTTTTGAAACTCTTCCTCGGAAATGTCCCCCTTACAGTAACTGATGGCCGTGTAGATAGGGTACATATTCAGGCTCGGCAGCACCATCGGTATCATCTCGGCACAGTCACCAACTCCCTCGAGACGGATGGCCTCCTTCTCGGCTTCGAGATCAGCTTCTCTCTTTTCCAGCTCGGTCTCTCTCTCCTCGAGATCAATCTCCCTCTCCTCAAGCTCGGTTTTCTTCATCTCAAGACTATTTCGGGCCCGTGCAACCTCCTCGTCTTTGTTCTTCAACTTGGCCTCAGTACTTGCTACCTTCCCCTTCAGAACGCCGATCTCAGATTGGGCAGCCTTCAGGTCCTCCCGGGTACTATCAGCAAGTTTCCTTTCCAGCACAGCAGCTGCTTTGAGAGCCTTGTTCGTTTTGAAATTCTCAACAGCGGCCGCCTCGTGATTCTTGATCACCTCCTCCCGGTCAGCCAGCTTTGCCTCCACTTCGGAAAGGCGACTTTGAAGCCTCTGGGCCTGACCGCCCTCGGACAGCAGAGTCAGAAGAAGACCCTTGTTCTTAGCCATAAGGTAGTTGGCCTGCACACAAAAAGGGAGGAAGGAGTCAAATACAAGAAAAGAGAGAACCAAGATCCAAAAAACCGAGAAGGGGAGTAAAAATACCTTCGCCATCTGAGAACTCATCTCAGCCACAACACCCTCGGGAGATACATCCTCGTACCTCGAGACCTCCCACGGGGGAATCACCTCGACCAATTCATTAAAAGCCGGCACTAAGTGAGAGGTAGCCTCCCGGATGCTTTCTCCCAAGTCATCCACCCCGAGGACCACAGGGCCCTTCTGTTTCCTGGAGGAACTTTCAGAGGACTTCTTCCCCCTACGAATGTCCTTCCTCTTGACTGGAGCAGCTCCCTCGTCTTCTCCCCCCTGGGCCAACTCGGTCTCCTCGGTCCCGAACTGACGCCTCCTCTTCCTAAGAGGTTTCGGCGGACTGGGAAGATGAGCAGATCCTGATGATTGCACGCCAGAAGGTGATGACAGCCCCCGAACACTTGTTTGGACTTGTCCAGGAGATATATTCTCAGCGAGATCGGTCCGTGCCTGGGAAGTTTCAGCATGGCCGGCCTTCTTCACGGTACCGGCCAACTTCTCAAGAAACTTTGGCCTCTTCGACATACCTGCAAAAAAAAAAAAAAAGAAGAAGAGAAAGAAAAAGAAATCAAGATCCGAGAACATAACAAAATAATCAAAACACGTAAACAAACAAGCATCCAGCAGACCTCCACCAATCCGACCCGAGGCCTCCGGAGGGGCGGCCCGAATGAGGCCCGAATCAACAAAGGCCGCATCATTAACCAACTTCCTCCAATGAGCAGCATACCCCCGAGCCCAATGTACCCGCCTTCGAACCTGACAAGAAACCTTGGGAGCATCTCGCCATCAAGCTGGGAGGAACCAAAGAAGTTAGAAAACCTAAAAGAAACTAGAGAACGGGAACAAAGAAAGAATGAAGGGGCGCTAGACTCCTAACCTCCAGCCCTGAAGACGTCTGGAACCGAGACATCCTCCTCAAACGATCTCAAGACCCGACCCCAATCCCCAGTTGCCCAGAACCAAAAGTCCTTGAAGTTCTTGTTGGAGTCAGGGAGCTTCTGGACAAGGTTGGACGAGCTATCGTAAGCAGAGAGGTAATACCAACCGTAGTGAGTCTTTGGGTTAGACTTCAAACGGTACAACCTCTTCACCTCTTCCAAGCAAGGTACACCTAAAGCTGCCTGGTGCCAGACCACATATATGCCGGCTAGGATCCTCCAGCTATTCAAACTCAATTGGCAAGGGGCAAGCTCCATCTCGGCCAGCATCCAAGCGAAATAGCGTTGCATCGGCAGCCGCAGCCCACATTCAAAAAAGATAGGAAGAAGCGCCACCGAGCCCTCGTCAGGCTGACTAGCACGATCCATTGGACCGGGAACTTCTAGAGCAATATCTATTGGGATGCTGTATCGTTGCCGCAATAACGCCAGATCATCCTCGGTTATCTTAGAAGGACGGTTCATATCCAGAGCCGACGACCCAAGTTCTCCAGGCTCTGGGTCCTTCCGAGGAACCCTCTGATGATAGGAGTCATTTTCGACCTCAGAAGGGGTGGGGGTAGTGTCAAGATCTTCTACACTGGGCGCCCCTGAGCCCGAGGAGAGCTCTTCAGCAGGGGGAGTTGAGATTTTGACAGGCCTTTCGGAGGAAGAATTACTGTCAGACATCCCTGACACCCAGAAAAACAGAGAAAGGGGGAGAATCAGTCTACGAGAAGCTACCCACGGTGCCCGTGCTAAAACTAGATTTGGAGTCTCTAAAGAAGTGCCCTAAAACAAGACCCAACAAAACCACAAGTCTCTCCCTAAGCAAAATAAGCAGATAGAGTCACAACACAACAAAAGAAGGCAGATCACTCAGAAGACTTACTTGTTCTTCTCGGAAACAGGGGGTTACACGCTGCGGTGATGCTCGTTCCTTAGGTGCTCGGCAACAAAGAAGGATGAAGACCGCGGCTTGAGCTTCAAGAACACGGAGTTAAGTGGATCACAAAGAAAAAGAAGCAGACGATTGCCGAAAAAATGGAAACAGTGAAACCCTCGTTTTTCTTATAGTCATGACTGGGAGGCACATCACCGTCGGTTTTAGCGGGAACGCAGCGGATGTTTGACAAATGTCGAAAGTTAGAAGAAACCCTAGAAGCTGATTTGATGGGCATTTAAGAAGACATGATAGTTGTGCATCTCGAGGAAAGATGAACGAAACGGCAAGAAGATTCTTTTTTGCATTCTGGGACGACTACCAGCAAGAACAATCAGCACACCCTCTTCATATAGTTCCCGGCACCAACTCGCATACTCGTTGGAACCGAAAACTAGGGGACAGATGTTGATGGTGTTTTCAGGCACTACGGCATTTAAGACAGCACGACAAGGACGAAAGGGTAAATTTCCTTCCCTGGTTGACATCATGAAGAAGACCGACCACATCATGAAGAGACCGACCTCATTATGAAGGGACCGACCACTTTGGTTCAGTTGACCGAGCATTATAGAGGTCGGCAAGGACATTCTCAGCATAAAAGGATCGCCATGGCCGACCTCATGCATACCGACCAGATAACAAGACGTGTTCAGGAAGGAAGAGCACCCTATTCTTCGGATAATGAGACAAAATTATCCTACTATCACGGGAAAATTGATGAAATCAGTATCTTGATAGGACAGAAGGAGTGAAGGTAGTTTGAAATGAGGAAACCTTGTAAAGAAAGGAGATTGGCTCAACTAGGATGCCTTGTAGGAGAAGGAGTCTAAATTCTGTTATTATAAATAGGAGGGGAGAGCATGTGTAAAAGGGATCTGAAAATCATCATAAGAGTGAGAGATTAGAGTCATAAAGTTCCGATTTGTAAGAGCAAATGAGAGGCCTGAGAGGTGTATTTGAGTAATAAAAAGAGTACCACCCTGTTCTTGTCCGTGGACGTAGGTCGGATCTCAAAATCCACCAACCACGTTAAATCACCTTGTCTGATTGGCGTATTTCTTTGTTTTCCGCTAAGTTTCCTTTTGGTTTCCCGCATAACCAAACAAATTCACAGTTGAAGGAGGGTTCCCTCGGAGGTGATATTCCCGTATTACCCTGAGACCAAAATCCACCGTCAACAATATATATATATATATATATATATATATATATATATATATATATATATATATATATTTTATTTGTTTAATAAATATTACAAATTTCATATTTATTGTTATTTATTTTATGTTTATTTATTCATTTAATTTATGTTATTCTTTTTTAATTTATTTAACACTGCTTAAACAAATAGATTATCAAAATATTTATTTTATAAATTAAATTTATTTGGTTAAATTATATATATTTTTTTATATATAAGTAATATTAATTAAATTAAAAATGAATCAAAAAAATTAAATGAATAAATACGAAATTTGTAAAATTTATTAACAAAAATAAAATAAATAATTAATAAAATGGTAAAGGAAATTATAATTATATATAATTATTTTTAAATTAATATATATAAATATAGAATTTTTGTCGTGGGCAAAGCGTCACCCCTAACTTTTCACAATGACGAATTAAATATCTGAAGTCGTTTATTCCGTTAATTATTAACTTTTGGACGCTGACGTGGCCAAACGAGTATAAAACTAAACTGATAAATACCTGAAATTTGTCCACCCCTAATTTTGAAAACAAAACAAAGTAAATGTCACATTTGGGGAAAAAAATTATCAAACGATTGATTGATAGAAATTGAAGGAATGAACTCGAATTTATTTAATATTTTCTTTGGTTCCACAGCTTGGCCGAAGCGGCGATGCCGAAAACGACGTGATGGATTTCAGTCGGTCTTTGTATTCGTAGTTTTTACGATCGTGTTTGTGGATGGGTGTTTGATTTTGAACCAACAGCTCAGATGTGTTATTGCTGAGAACTGATGTGTGTGGTGGTTGACGATAAATGGCGAGTGTATTGATTTTGATGATAATAGTTGACGGTCAACATCAAAATCAAACTAAATAAAAAAATAAGGCACTGTTTTTAGGGTTATTTACATTTTACTACTAAAGTTATGATAAAATAATAATTAGGTATTATGAATATTAACATATTACACTTTATTACTAAATTTATATAAAATTTAACATTTTACTACTTTTTCTATCTAAACAATTAGTTGACCATTAAAAAGACTATTTTATCCTTAAAATAAAATAAACGTGAAAATTACAATTATACCCTTTAAAAAAGCATATTTAAATCTTATATATAACAATAAAAGAGATGCAATCAACAATCACATTTATAAAAATATTTCAGTCTCTAAACTGTCCATATAACCCAACAAAATAAAGAATTTAATTTACCAAAATAATTTAATAATTAACACACTCATATTAACCAAAATATTTTAAATGGATTACAATTTATAATAATTTGTGAGTTAAAACTCTGTTATCCTTACGATGTCAGCATGATGTCATTAGACTCGGCCACGGTTCCGGTTCTGAACCGGAACCGAACCGGAAGGCGACCGGTTCGGTTGGGGTTCGACCCCAACTCGAACCGGTGGAACTGTACGGTTCCACCGGTTCGGCGGTTCCAACCGGAACCGAACGGTTCCGGTTGGAACCGTAGGGTTCCAACAGAAACCCTACCCCCAACGGCTGCCCAAATAAAAAATATATATATAAAATAAAATTTATTTTTATTATTTAAAATATAAATTACTAATGTACCCCTAATAACAAATATAAAACGGTTATATTTAGGAGCATTTTTGGTATAAAAAAAATTCTAAAATTCTATAAATAAGATTCATTTTTCATAATTTCATCACACCAAATGATTTTGAAGATTTGTTCGATAATGCTTCTGCAACTAGTGCAAGCGGAACCGGAGCCGAATGATCAACTGATAATGATGATTGATAATTGTAAAATTATAATTTACAAAGGGTGTATGTCTTAAACTTGTAATGGAACTACGTGAGCTTTGA
Organism: Zanthoxylum bungeanum; assembly: GCA_019454045.1. Taxonomy (NCBI): domain Eukaryota; kingdom Viridiplantae; phylum Streptophyta; class Magnoliopsida; order Sapindales; family Rutaceae; genus Zanthoxylum; species Zanthoxylum bungeanum. The sequence goes on from SKCR01007078.1 coordinate 16,936, forward strand.
TTCCTCTCACCATTGGAGGATACGTAGGCAACTTAAATTTTTAAAAATTAAGCTCAAGCTCTTCAATATAATAAATTTTTTTTATTTATAAAATTAATCTCATTTATTTTAATTAATTTTCAAAATTAAAAAAAAAAGTCATGGAACCGAACCGAACCGGTCGGTTCCGGTTCGGTTTAAGGTTCCGGTTCCACACTTGTGGAACCGGAAACCGACCGGTTCGGTTCGGTTCCGAACCGGAACCGAACCGCTGGCCGGGTCTAGATGTCATGGTCAACTAATGGTTTGGATGGAAAAACAGTAAAATGTTAAATTTTATATAAGTTTAGTAGTAAAGTGTAATATATTAATATTCATTGTACCCATTTGTTATTTTATCATAACTTTAGTAGTAAAACGTAAATAACCCTTATTTTATTTTGAGGATAAAACAGTCTTTTTAAAGTTCAACTGACGGTCAACTAACGGTCAACTAATGGTTTGGATGGATAAGTAGTAAAATGTTAAATTTTATATAAGTTTAGTAAGAAAGTGTAATATATTAATATTCATAATACCCAATTGTTATTTTATCATAACTTTAATAGTAAAACGTAAATAACCCATGTTTTTAACATGGTTCGACAGACCAAAGACCTACCTCCACGAGACAATTATATTGATCGTGTTAATGGCAATCTCAAGAGCTTATAATTCTCCCACAAATTTGTCAGAGTATCTGGAAGATTTATTTTTTTTCTCGTCTTCATAATGAATTTTCCCCTATTTATCTTATTAGTGAGGCGTTTCAATAACATAAATATGGTAACTGTTGGAGATCATTATGAACAATAACTAACCCTGAACTATTGGGATTTATTATTATCTTAATTTGGTAACCGCTATGGTGATTCCCTTCATTTCATTGGGGCTCTCGAGGACGTTAGTTTCATGAGGCTTTGGGACTGCATGAAACAACCTTCGAACAATGATCTTGAATTCATATGAATATGTCGTTAGCATGGTTTAGATCGCATGAGATGTGTTTTGGGTGCTCCATCTCGGAATGTGTTGGGCCCGTGGATGCTCCAGGGGGAGGTCGCGTTCTGGGTGACTACAGCGAAGTCAATGGGGGCCCTTTACGATCTGTGACTCATATTGGTACCGAGCCTTGTGGGCTGAACTCATTCTCTATTGAGCTGCTAGTGGATCTGTTTCACTTGATTGGACATATTTTGACTTTGAGCTCGTTTTCGCCCATTACAATAACAAACAATGTATCAAGAGCACAATGACAAATGCACCTCTTCAAGTCAATCATGGATATTAAGCATAAAAAAGAGATCAAAATTAAGGAAATCAAGTGGAGCTCAATAAGTTATTAGATATAGAAGACTAGCATATAGTATTTTATTTTTAATCTTGTAATGCTTGTCTATTGTAAGATTATGCTTAATAAGCACTTTATAGTTCAAATCATTTTTATATGTATATAATTTACAAATGGATTTGGATAATACCCATCTAATACTTATTAGATATAGAGTTGGATTATTTTTTTAAATATCCAATTAGATATTTGATGGATAATGAATGGATATGGATATTAAATTTTTAATCCAATATCCAACTAAAAGTAGAAAAAATACAAAGTGTCACTAATTAAAAAAATTATTATTAAAATTACCTTTATAATATAATTATAAAAATAAATATGATGATATCCAACTCGGATTCAGACACAGGCTAGTGTCGGGTATTGACGGGCTTGGTGCCGCGACCCGGAACCGGGCTTGTTGCCAGGACCATGGTAGGGCTAGTTGTCGGGACCGAGATCAGAGCCAGGACTCGGTGCCGAGACCCTGTCAAGGCTAGGTGCTGGGACCCTGGCCAAATGCCGAGAACCTGACCGGACTCGATGTCGAGACTCGTACTTGGCTCGGTTCAATTATAATATTTCTCATTCAAGTAAATGATAAAAATTTGATATTTATAAATATTCATGGATATCCATATCCAAGTGGATAAAATTCATATCCATATCCAATATATATATATATATATATCAACCTTTCTATACCCACCCCTTTTTTATCATCACGAGAATTTTGTCACTTTTTCATAAAACAAAAAGGTTACAATAAGCCCTGTTTTTGAAACGGCAATGGAATCGCTGGAATGCTCATCATCTTAATCCATCTAATTTCCACTTAATAAAGAGTTTGTGGTTAAATTTTAGTCCACTGAGTAAAGAGTGACATGCCTTGGAAACGAACTTGAATACATTGCTTTCTTCGCCTCGACTTACCCTGTGATTAGGGTTTTGTTGCCGGATTTTAGTTTTATATGTAATAGCATTGAAGTATTTAAGTGAAATATGAACATTATTTTAAAGATAAAAATTTATGAAAAAATCATATTTTTCATATTTATTATAAAAAGAAAAACTTACATCTTAACTTGTTTATTCTTTAATTTTATGATTTTAATTTTTATTACTCTTTAGACATTTTTTATTATTAAGGGGTTTGACCTTTTTTTTTTACTGTATAAAGCCAAAAAAAAAAAAAAAGTTCACGCCAATAGTGTTATTGTTACTGTTTACGTTAGAAATGTTACTATTCATGTAAATATTTTTTGGGTCATGCTAACGAGTGTCCTTAAGCCACTCGTTAATGATCTATTTTCTGAAAGTTTTCACCTCACTTTTATGGAAAATATAAAAAATTGTCAAAACATTAATAAATTTTTCTTTTTTCTCATGAAAATTTCCCTAAAATGGATACTTAACGAATGCTCTCTTAGGACACTCGTTATTTTTATGGAAAATGTAAAAAATTGTCAAAACATTAATAAATTTTTCTTTTTTCTCATTAAAATTTTCCTAAATAAATCCTTAACGAGTGCTCTCTTATGACACTCGTTAGCATTTCCTTTTTTTTTTAGGCTTTAAAAAAAAAGTGTGCCCAAATATATTTTAACTTTTTATCTCTTTTTTGGATATTATGTTTTGAAAGCACTTTTTTTTTTTTTTTAAATACACAATAAATTAATTCCTCTTTAATTTTCTACATGAGTAAATACACACTCAAGCAATTACTAGAGCCTCTCTAGCTTATATATGACATGATATCTCATGTGTGGAAAGATTTGGAGCTTCTGCGCACAACTTCTATGCATAAATGCTATTCCCAAGATTGATATATGCTTCTTCCTTTATTTGAATCTAGGAAGATTGGTTCCTTCCAAGGTAAAGGGAGAGTAATAAAGAGCATTGATTTTTATCCTTAAGACGCAATCGTCCTTTCCTTTTCAGGAAGCATTCCTTCTTAAGATCTTCATTGGATCCGAAATTTATCCTATAACAATAAATAAATGAAATTCTCATTCCAAATGATGTGAGATAAGTACGAGAACTTATCATTTGTTTTGGACACCACATCTAAATCATAAGATATCATTATATTGTTGGCTCTCTTGATTTTTTTTGTGCTTTTTTCTCTTTGAAACTTTTATGAAAAAAATTAAAAGAAGAGTTCCAATTTTCCCTTGAAGAAACCGGCTATTTGTTGGCGTATTTGCAGTTTTATCAAGTATCGAAGCGGAAATGAAAAATTGGATTTTTCGAATTCAAAAATTTTCTTTAGACTATTAAAATAAAATATTTATTTTAATATTGAATATCAAATCGAATTTGGAAATGTCCAAATTACCCAATGGTCGAAATTACCAATATTTGCAAGCTTTTGTATTTTTCTCATTTAGTCCAAATGTGCCAATTACACATTTAAGTGTTTCCAAAACACTATCAAAATGATTAGTATATTTTTAATATACTCAATTACATCCATAAAATGACAAGCCTCAATTTTAGTATTAGGCATAAACCCTAAAAATTCAATTAATCAAATTACACCAAAATTGACTTTCAATCTAACTTTAAACTAATCTTTCCAACATTCTAAGTGTCTCACCACAACCAAAAACACTCAAGAATAATTATAGGCTTCTATAAAGTGGCATAAATACTCTAGAATGTCATCTTATAATTCCTAGAGAAAGTTTAAATCACTCAATGAACCATAATCTCTAAAAGTGTCTATCTCTCAAATTCCCAATTGAAAAATCACACTAACTTGGACTAGGAACAATGCTTAACACTTAGCCAAATATAGGAGACAAATATGAGTAAAACAATTAATGAAAAACTTAACAAATTCTCAACCTAAGCACCCTTTATATATGATGAGCAAAATGATGTAATTGGGACAACGATAAGGATTGCGTCACGTGTCCCTTATCCAACGGATGATAAAGGCTTCACATTTTACAATCTCCACCCTGAAGCCAAAAACATCAATCACTCCCAATCATATACAATGACACATTAAGGCCAAGATAGCACAGCAAACTCACCTACTTCCATCATCGTTCATGTCGACTGCAAGGTCAGCCAACTCGCACATGCAACAGCTTCATGCAGTGGGAGAGTTTGGTTGCAGTCACAATTTTTGTCCCCATGTCAGATGGGTTGTCTTCAGTTGGAACCTTCTTAATCTCAATCTTACCACTTGAGATAATTTCCCGCACAAAATGATACTTCACACATCCACATGCTTGGTTCTCTCATGATGTACTAGATTCTTGCTCAAATGTATTGCACTCTGACTGTCAGAATACACAACTGTCTTACCCTGCAGCTGTTGTATTTCGGTTAAGATACCCTGAAGCCAATCGCTTCCTTGAACACATCAGTTATGGCTATATATTCCGCTTCGCTAGTTGAGAGTGTAACCAACGGTTGCAGGCTTGACTTCCAGCTGATGCAATTTCCACCAAGTGTGAAATAGTAAGGTGTAGTTGACTTTCTCGAGTATCTGTCACCTGCAAAATCAGAATCAACATACCCTACCAAGTCTAAAGCGTTAGATTTGTTAAATCATAATCCATAATCAACAGTAGTATTAAGGTATCTTAACAACCATTGCAAAGCACTCCAGTGTGCTTCACCGGGATTAGACATAAACCTACTTAATAAAGATACAGCATATGTCAAGTCAGGTCTAATACTAATCATGACATCATCACAGAACCTATAGCATTTGCATAAGGTACATTCTCCATTTTAATCATCTCAGACCTATTAGCATGACTTTGTGATTTAGACAAAATAAAATGACTTGCAAGCGGCTGACTAACAGGCTTACAGCCACTTACCCCAAATCTAGATGCTACCTTTTGCAAATATGTGGACTGATGTATTTTAAGACAATTCTTACCTATATCTCTATCAATGGTCATACCTAGGATTCTCTTTGCACTACCTAGGTCTTTCATGTCAAACTCACTATTCAACTGATTCTTAAGTTTGTTAATATCATTCATTGATTCAGAGATTAGAAGCATGTCATCAACATACAATAACAAATACACATGACATTTTCCATCAAGCATGAAATAGAAGCAACTATCATATTTACTCCTTATGAATCCAATACTAAGCACAAATGTATCAAATTTTTTATATCATTACCTAGGTGACTGTTTAAGACCATATAAGGATTTATTAAGTAGACAAACATACTCAGGATGATTTTTATCTATAAAACATGTTGGCTGAGACATATAAATTTTCTCATCTAATTCTCCATGTAGAAAAGCATTTTTCACATCCAATTGTTCCAATTCAAGATTATACTGCACTAGTAGAGCTAACATCATTCTAATAGTTTTAAATTTAACTACAGGTGAGAAAATTTCATTATAGTCTACTCCTTCCAGTTGTGTAAATCCTTTAGCTACAAGTCTGGCTTTAACCTAACAGGGTCACTAGGCAGTAGTCATTCTTTGACCTTAAACAACCACTCACACTCAACCAACTTCTGGTTTTTAGGTTTAGGAACTAAAGTCCAAGTTTGATTTTTCCTAAGAGAATACATCTCCTCTTCCATAGCCGCTTCCCATTCAAGTTTATGGGTATACTTTAATGCCTCTCCTAAGCTAGCAAGCTCAATCCCATTAATTTCATGACTTGATATTAATGCACAGAAGTACAAATCGTTGAGTAATCATATCTGGTAGGAGGCCTTACCTGCCTCCTACTTCTGTCTCTTGCTAGCTGGTAGTTGGCCAATGTGTCTTGTGGTGTTTCATCGTGCTGCTCAGTTTGATCCAGTTGATCTACTGTGTCCTCTTCACTTTGTTCTTGTATATCTGCTACTTCATTTCTATTTTCCTCATGGTTATTTCTCCTGGGCTGGGTGTCCTCAGATGTCTCCGTGCCTGACATGTCACCAACTTGATCAGCGGTCCTTGATGTCCCTGGCTCCACCTGCATCTGAGCTCCACCTGCAAGATCAAAATATGCTAGATCCTTTTCTCTAAGGCACTTGCATTCTTGTTAGTAGATTTACATGGAAAACAAAGTTCATTGAATATAACATCCCGACTAACTATGATTTTGACTCCAGGTGATTCACTTTCCCATAACCTATACCCCTTTGTCCATTCTTGATATCCTAGGAAAACACACTTGATTGACCTCGATTCAAGTTTACCTATGGACTGGTGAGCATAGGCTTCACAGCCAAATACTCTAAGGTGGGCAAGCTTCTGAGCCCTACCAGACCGGATTTCTTCTGGTGTCTTAAACTGAACGGAACTATTGGGGCTCAGGTTAACTTGATGAGTAGCAGTATTGAGGGCCTCACCCTAAAACGACATCGGAAGTTCGGAAGAAAATAAAAGACATCTGATCTTTCTAATAGGGTTCTATTCATTCTTTCCGTAACTCCATTCCGTTGAGGGGTGTGTCTCACAGTCCTATGTTTCAGGATACCCTCACTAGTACAGTATTGATCAAACTCAATATTACAAATTTCTAAGCCATTATCAGTTCTCAAGACTTCACTTTGTTACTAGTTTGATTTTCTACTAACACTTCCATTCTTTAAATTTAGTCAAAGTTTCATCCTTTGATTTTAGTAAGAGTGTCCATACCTTCCTACTGTAATCATCAACAATAGAGAGGAAATACTTCTTACCTCCATGTGTCTAGACCTTTGCTGGTCCCCATAGATCACAATGTATATACTCCAGACTCGCTTTTGACAAGTGAATTCCAGTTGGGAAGCTCTGTCTGTGCTGTTTTCCCAACACACAGATCTCACAAAACTCAAGTGGCTTCAACTGGTCCTTTCCAAATTGTCCATACTTGCTGAGTACCTGCATTCCTTTCTGGCCTATATGGCCAAGTCTCAAGTGACATATATTAGTCATATCAACATTAGAAGTTAAAGCAGAAATGGGTTTTTCCGAGAATACATGTTGGCCATTTAGAACATACAATCTGTTTCTTTTTATACCAGTTAGGATCAGTTTCTTACTCTTAGATATGTGCATGTTTCCTTTGTGTACTTTATATGTGAAACCTAATTCATCTAGTGTTCCTAGTGATATCAGGTTTCATTTCAAGTCAGGTACATATCTAACGTCAGTAAGTATCCTAACTTTACCATCATGGAGTTTAAGTGTTATGTCCCCAACTCCATGTATCCTACAAGTATTGTCATTACCCATATACACAATCCCTTGGTCAGAATCTCTAAAGTTGACAAACCAGTCCCTATACGGACTCATATGAAAAGAACACCCGGAGTCCAGAATCCATTCTCTACTAATGTGATCACTAGACACAGTCAATGCCTCAAATAGGCACATCGACCCCTTTTCGGCAGCCACAGTAGTGCTGCTTTCATTTTTCTGTTCCCTAATGAACTTAAACAATTCCTTTTAAGGTGTCTCATCTTTCCACAATGATAGCACTTATTGTCGCTATTCTTATTCT
>SKCR01007079.1:0-24653 GCA_019454045.1 Zanthoxylum bungeanum
AATTATCATTTTGATGTAATCATAATAGTTTATGATTTAATTCAAAAACGAAAATGATTCTTGTGTATATATGGAGGTTAGTGGGAGCGCACTGACATTAAATGTCTTATAAAAATGATGATAATATATGTCATTTCTTGGAAATGATATTCCCATAAAAAAAACAATCGGTGAAAGCTTGGCTTTCATGAAAAAATCTTCGAGAACTCGTACATTGAAAAATGTACGTAACCTGGTGTCTCATACGCTTTGAGCATATGGATTCACAAACAGGCCAATCCAAGTGATAGTCATTGGATTGATGTTAAGAACATCTGTTAGTATCTTAGAGAACTAAGGATGCTATCTTAAACTATGGAGATGGAGAACTTGAAGTGACTGGGTTCACTACTGTATCTAAACCGATAAAAATGACTACAAGTCGCAAAAGGTACTATACAGTTTGAATAACGGAACAGTGAGCTGGAAATCTTCCAAGCAAGATATTGTTACCGAATAAACAACAAATGCAGATTATTGCTGCAGCTGAGGCAGTAATAGAAGCCTTTTGGGTCAATAACAAATCTAATTAGATTAGATATAATTTTATTAGCAGCCGAGCTAGGCTGCAGCGCAGGCTAAAGAATTAATGATCTCATCAACGATCCAGATAGATACTTCGATATTCATCTGATCCAGATACATACATCATGGCGATGTGATGATCGAATAAATCGCATCAGATGATAATCATGCAAATCCGCTGACGAAAGCATTTTCTCAGCAGTTTGAGCCAACCATACATAGTTCGGGTGTCAGACACTCGAGTGACTGGCTATAGGCCAAGTGGGAGATTGTTGGACAATTATTACCCATAGCGTCTATATTTGTACAGATCATGGTGTAGTTGTACAAATTAACTATGTGACAAAGGAGATTGCACTCTCATCATTTGTGATTAGATCACCTAGATATATAAATGATAAGAGGTCCCTATGATTTGTTCCTGGACTGAGAATGATATGAGACAGTATCAGTCCACGAATGATAAATTATTAAATATCCCTAGTCAAAGTATTATCGAGATTGGACATTGATAAATACATAAAAGACTAGTATTACACTTGTGCGAGTTGTGAGGGCACAACGGTATAGTTCTCATATATTTGGGTATAGGATACTCATGCAAGTGTAATAGGAGGTTGTGTTTTACCGATGGTACGGGAAACAGCTTCGTTCTGGATAGACCCCCTCGGAATTCCATTGGTAGTATGACTATGTGTCTATGGAAGTCCAAAATCAGGGTAGGTGTATTTGGTCTTAACCTGAGACTTGCACCGCTAATACTTGCGACAATCAATATACTTTGGTTATGGTCGTCCAGGGCTTTAACAGGTTTTATGTACGCCTATGCTGGGTATATTGAGAATCGTAGTGTGTTGGGTGTGATGTCAAGAAGGAAGTATCACTCCAGTCATAGTGGAGATGATCGTCACGTAGGATACGGTACTAGTACTCTTAAGTACTGCAGTCATCAGGATAAAATGACAAGGTCAGGTTTATCCAATTATAGAGACTAGTTACCAGACATCCAACATGTTCTTCGTACGAGGCAGACACAATTCCAGCCCCAGACCTAGCACGTGATCATCCGATACTGGATCGACATACGCAATACTACGTATACTACGCCTGATATAGATCCTTATTCCTGTAAGGATATTTCTGGAGAATTGGGTAGGCATGGCGCTTTGATAGAAGCCAACCTTGTCTTGTAAATCGGTACAAACGTGGTACTTGGTACTTACGTGTTCGGATAGTCCGACGACCGTATTTACTACCAATATATCTGGGGATCTCATGGGTCGCTTCCCAAAGATTCACCGATGACATATGACTCGTACTCTAAATTAATCTAGGATTAATTAGAAGAGAGATAAAATTTATCTGGGATTAATTACGGAGATATTTTATCTGGGATAAAATATCATTTAAAAGAGAGAGAACGATTAATTTGGAATTAATCGATAAATTAATATATTCTATATATTAAACGAAATTGGATTTCGACGCGGAATTAAAATTAGATTTTAATTCGGGCGAACGAATTAATTTAGAATTAATTCGTCAGTGACATGAATAGTGATTTCGCTAGGCGTAATCATTTAATTACGACGCAACAGAAAATTGTTAATTTGGAATTAGCGAACCCGAGCCCGGGATTATTTGCGAGCGCATTCACATTTCGAATTCGAGTGCGGCACGCAAGTCAAATCAAGCGTCAAATCATCAGTCACTTCAAGCGTCAAATCACTTGTCATTTTGAGTGATGTGACTTGACAACTTGATGGATTGATGGGAAGTGATGTGAGTGGATGGAGCATTAAATGCTTGACTTTTTGAAAGCCAAATTCATTGTAAATGAATTTTTCAACTCTCTCTTTCTCTCATCTCTCTCTCTCTCGCCCATTGAGGGTTGTTTTCTCACTGGTTTTGGCAGCTCACTGTCGTGAGCCAAGAGGAAAATGGAAGCTTAGTGTTGCGATTTTGTAACAAAATTGGGAGTGTTAGCACACTACGAAGTCATGCGAAGGTGATAGGGAATTCCACCCATGAGCATGGAAGTTTATCACAAAACTTGGAGCTTGATGAAGGACCTCCAATGGCCGAAAACAGTGACCCAACTCACTGCCACTGCCTAGCATCCAGTGGGCAGAAAATCAGATTTTGTTGCTTGCCGCGTCGCTCAACCGATCGATGTGAGTATTCCACAACTTCGTTGATTTGTATTCAAACTTGTTTCATGCTTGTTTAATGATCTTGGGACCTTAGCAAACACCAACACCGACCAAATGAGTTGGGGGCCGAGCATTTTACGATCGGTAAACCGACCACTTAAGATCGGATGATCGGGCATTATCATATCGACAGGAGCATTCTCAGTTCAAAAGACCATTGTGACCGACCTCATGAAGACCGAGAAAATGGGGAGATATGCTCCAGAAGATAAGGCATCATATTTTTACGGATAAGAAGATAGGTTATCCTACTTTCATGGGGAAAGGTTGATAAGTCAGTGTCCTAATACGATATGGGAAGTGAATGTAGTTTCGACTAGGAATTCTCATGGGAAAAGGAATCTGATTTCTTCACTATTATAAATAGAAGGGGAAAGTGTAAGTAAGGGGATCAATATCATTATCATCAGACTTGTAAACATAAGAGATATCAGAGAAGCATATCTCAGTAATAAAATTATCATTTGTTTTGTGCCCGTGGACGTAGGTGGGATCTGATCCGCCGAACCACGTTAAATCTTCTTGTTGATTGGTGTATTTATCTGTCTTTTGCTAAATTTTCTTTTGGTTCCCCCCATAACCAAACAAATTCACTATTGAGGGAGGGTTGTTCTGGGGGTAATATTCCCATATTGCCCTGAGACCGAAATCCGCCGTCAACAGTTGGCGCCGTCTGTCGGGAACTCCAACAAAATTAGCTCACGTATTAAGACGATGGCAGAAGATGGAAATCACCAGTCATCGGGGAGTTCAACAGTGGAATGGATGGAGAAAATAGAGGAAAATATGAGGAAAGATAGGGAGAAACATCAAGCCTAGATAAAATCCATGATGCACAACAAGAACATATTCCAGGAAAGAGCTCTGAACCGTCGCAGAGCTGAGTTCGACAGGCGCAAAGTGGAGAGGGAGGAGAGAATTAACGTAATTATCCAGGTCCGAAAACTGGAGAGATTGGAACAAGAAGAAGAAGAAGCCACCGGAAGGTGAAGTTAAGACTAAAAGCAAGATGAAGACTGCTTCTCAGCTTCAGATTCTTGAAAATACTTATGTAGTTGAAGCTTATCCGTCCGAAGCAGTGAGGGCGGAATTATCGGTGAAGTTAGGGTTATCGGACCTGCAGCTGCTGGTTCTGTCATCGGCATTTGAAGGACCGGAAGGCGCCAAGTGTGAAGCAGCAGGCGGACTGAAGGTTCTGGTCAGGCTCCTCCAGAAACCGACCGACTTGAAAGCCGTATTCAATATTTTGGGGATATACTCGATGCGAAGGAATGATCTGAGATCAGGAAAGGCATCAAACCCGTGGCCCGCCAATCATAGGTGCTATCATAAAAATCCCGGGCAGAAGTGATCCGACCTGACTCACTTCATTTTTTAGGATCAGGACTACATCAAGGGATGAAGCGCATAAGGGAGCACGCGAAGCCTTTCGTAGTAAAGTCAAACCCCCAAAGCTGGAGCAGAACTACCCTATGACTTGTATTCAAAAGGGATATTTCGAGATGGTAATCACGGGGAGGGAGTGCCCCTGTAAGATGGCCGGTCTGGCCAGCTGGGGAAATGCGGCTGCAGGGAGTGTGTCCCCACACGTTTTGTCTGACCAACGGATCCGTGAGAAGCATAGCACGAGGAGGGATTATACCCTCGTGGCGTTTGCTTGCTCCAGTGTTACCGAGCATAAGGAGGAGCATACCCTTAATATTTCGGACACTATTTGATCTCTACCTATTTGGTCATTTGGATCCGTGAGATGCATAGCACGAGGAGGGATGATACCCTCGTGGCGTTTGCTTGCTACAGTGTTACCGAGCATAAGGAGTAGCATTCCTTTAATGCTTCGGACACTTTTTGATCCCTACCTATTTCTTCGATCATTCGGATCCGTGAGAAGCATAGCACGAGGAGGGATCATGCCCTCGTAGCGATTGCTTACTCCAGTGTTACCGAACATAAGAAGGAACATGCCTTTAATGTTTCGGACACTCTTTGATCCTTATTTTGATCGTTCGGATCCGTGAGAAGTATAGCACGAGGAGGGATGATATCCTCGTGGCGTTTGCTTGCTCCAGTGTTACCGAGCATAAGGAGGAGCATACCCTTAATGTTTCGGACACTCTTTGATCCCTACCTATTTGGTCATTTGGATTCGTGAGATGCATAGCACGAGGAGGGATGATACCCTTGTGGCGTTTGCTTGCTCCAGTGTTAACGAGCATAAGGAGGAGAATTCCCTTAATGCTTCAGACACTCTTTGATCCCTACCTATTTCTTCGATCATTCGGATCCGTAAGAAGCATAGCACGAGGAGGGATCATGCCCTCGTAGCGATTGCTTACTCCAGTGTTACCGAACATAAGGAGGAACATGCCCTGAATGTTTCGGACACTATTTGATCCCTATTTTGATCGTTCGGATCCGTGAGAAGTATAGCACGAGGAGGGATGGAATGAACAGTGTCAGACAGCCTTCGACAAAATCGGAGAGTACTTGGTAAAGCCTCATGTATTAAAACCTCCGAGACCGGGCAGACCTTTGGTATTGTATTTGGCTATAGAATCAGAAGCACTGGGGGCAATGATGGTACATGCTGATGAGAAAGGGGTAGAACATGCAGTCTATTATCTGAGTAAGAAGATGCTCCCGTATGAGGCTCGATATCAGGAAGTTGAGAAGATCTATCTTGCAGTGGTATGGGCTTCCAGAAAATTGCGGCATTATTTCCAGTCATACAAGATCCAGGTAGTGGCAAAGGAAAATCCTCTGAAGTATCTTCATTCGGTGCCTTCACTAGTGGGAAAATTGGGCAGATGGTTGGTATTGCTGACAGAGTTTGACATTGAGTATCTCACCTCCAAAGTGATCAAAGGGCGAGCAGTAGCAGAGTTTCTGGAATTGCAACCTGTTGAGGGGGATCAGTATAAGTTTGAATTTCCAGACGAAGAGATCCAAGCAATAACAGTTCAGAGATGGAAGATGTACTTTGACGGAGCAGTGAATTACAAGGGAGCCGGAATTGGGATCGTGATAGTAACCCCCGAGGGAGAGACTTTGCCTTTGGCCAAGAGGTTGACATTTAGAGTGAATAATAACATGGCCGAGTATGAAGCATGTTCTTTTGGTTTGACAGCATTGATAGCCTTGAAGGCTGGGAGTGTGGAAGTCTATGGAGATTCTATGTTGGTAGTCCAGCAGATGTGAGGAGAATGGGAATTGAAAGAAGAACGGTTGAAACCTTACCTTTTTTACCTCAGAAAGTTGGCACAGGTTATCCCCGAGTGTAAGTTTCAGCACTTACCGAGAGAAGAGAATCAAATGGCAGATGCATTGGCTACACTTGCAGCAACTTGGGAAAATCCAGAAAAGTTAGTGATGAGACCGTTGATACTGACAACAGCAAGCAGACCTGTTTATGAGACAGAAAGAATTCTGGAAGTTGAGGTCGACGACGGTAAACCTTGGTATTATGACATTCAGAGGTATCTGGAACATGGTGAACTCCCGGAAGGGGCAGGCAGAAAAGACAGAATAGCCATTCAGAAGTTAGCTTCCCGTATGTGACTTTGAAATGGGAACTGTACAAGAGGCAAGCAAACGGTATTCATTTGAAGTGTTTGAGAAAAGAAGAAGCTCAGCATGTAATGGAAGAAATACACGCCGGGGTATGTGGTCCGCACATGAACGGGTTGAATTTGTCCCGCAAGATAGTGAGACAAGGTTTTTATTGGTCAACCATGGAAACAGACTGCACGAAGATGGTAAAGCACTGTCATGAATGTCAAGCACACTGTAATTTGAATCACTTACCACACACAGAATTGCACGGGTTGTCAGAGCCGTGGCCTTTCTCAGCATGGGGAATTGATATGATTGGAGAAATTCGACCAAATGCATCGAATGGGCATCGCTTCATAGTAGTGGCCGTAGATTACTTCTCGAAGTGGGTGGAATCCGAATCATTCCGCAATGTTACAGTAAAAAATATGGCAAAGTTTATAGCTCGGAACCTCATTTGTCGGTATGGTATGCCGCATCATGTAGTGACAGACAACGGGGTTCAGTTTCAAGGAAAGACGAAGGCAATGTTACAGAGGTATGGGATAGGCCACCACAAGTCATCACCGTACAGTCTGCAGGCAAATGGAGCAGTTGAGGCAGCCAATAAGACTATAAAGATGATTTTAGCCAAGATGACAGAAAATTGCAGAGATTGGGCCGAGAAATTACCGTATGCTTTGTGGGGGTACAGAACATCAGTAAGAACAGCAACATGGGCCACACCTTACTCTTTGGTCTATGGAATGGAAGCAGTATTGCCAGTAGAAGTGGAAATACAGTCCATGAGTATTAGCAGAGGCAGAATTACCGGAATAGGAGTGGGCCGCACAGAGGTTTGATCAGTTAGCACTATTGGATGAGAAGAGAACGAAGTCTTTGTATCACATGCAGTTGTATCAGAAGAGACTAGCCCGAGCATTCAACAAGAAAGTATGCCCCACCAAGATCAGAAAGGGTGATTTGGTATTTAAGCAGTCGAGGCCGTCGACGACAGATCCGAGAGGAAAATCCAGACCTAACTGGGAAGGACCTTACATATTGCAGAAGGTAATGGGAAATAGAGCAGTGAGGCTACCAGACTTGGAAGGAAACGAGTTCATTGAGCCGATCAACGTGGACAGATTGAAACAATACTTTGCCTGAGGGAGAAAGGACCGAGCGGTCACCAAGGGAATTGGCAGAAGACCTAACCCAACGGAGTAGGAAAATCATTCATGCATACACGTAACATTGCATTCTTTCCGTGTTTGTTTTTGTTTTGTGTTCGCATGTTTGAAGAAAAGAGAAAGCGGTAGAGATGAGCCAAACAGCGTCAGCGCAGTTTCAGTTTTGGGGATAAGTCCCAAGCGGCGAGGCCCGTATCGGCTTGGGGGCGAAGCCCCACATCATCATCAGTTTGAGGACGAGGTCCCTATTGTCAGCGGTATTGGGTCGAGGTGCCCAGGGTCGAGGTGCCCACTACATCATCAGTTTGAGGGCGAGGTCTCTATTGTCAGCGGTGTTGGGTCGAGGTGGCCAGGGTCAAGGTGCCCACTACATCATCAGTTTGAGGGCGAGGTCCCTATTGTCAGCGGTGTTGGGTCGAGGTGCCCAGGGTCGAGGTGCCCACTACATCATCGGTTTGAGGGCGAGGTCCCTATTGTCAGCGGTGTTGGGGTCGAGGTGCCGAGGGTCGAGGTGCCCCCATTGTCGGTTGTAGTTCCGGGATGCGTCCCAGGGTCGAGGTGCCCACTACATCATCAGTTTGAGGGCGAGGTCCCTATTGTCAGCGGTGTTGGGTCGAGGTGCCCCCGTTGTCAGTTACAGTTATCGGGACGCGTCCCAGGATCGAGGTCCACTGCAGTACCAACTCAGCTCGAGGCAGCAGACGAGCCAGGTAAGTGAAAATGCATTGCATAACTTTGATAGGATTGTTCAAAGTCACACACTGCACAAGTCCCATCAAAGTGGGGGCGACTGTAGGCATTGCATTTTTGCATGTGAAACCCGATGATGAGTCTCAGTTAGAGGCACTACCTTTTAAGTCGCGGAAGCCGCGGGAAACGGATGTCGAAAGGGAGGAGTCAAGAATTGACTCATATTCGGATTAAGTTCGCTGGTTTAGCTTTGGGTTACTTGTTGGTTTTCCGTTTTAAAAATTATTCCTGGCCCAAAACACTCACAAAACACCTAACCTCGGCCCAAAATCCCCGCAAGCCCCTTGGCCTTGACCCAAAACCCCGCAAGCCCACACCCCTCGTACACACAAACCAAACCCACCAACCAAAGGCCCACACGCCCCAACCAAGGCCCACACCCATTCACCCTAATACACACCCAAATTAAATCAAATATTAAGTTAAATATTAATTAGATAATGTGATTAAATAAAATAATAATTAAATCGTTTACCAAATTAAATAAAACATAAAATAAAATCATGCCTAATTTAAACAAATCAAATATGTTATATACCTAAATTTAAAAGATGATATGCCTAATTAAAAATCAATTATAACAAATTAAAAATATTGACTTCCTAATCTAACAAATTAAATGCCTAATCTTAACCAATCACATATATTGACTTCCTAATCTAAACCAAATATGTCCCCCCTCAATCTTTGACTTTTCTTGCTCAACACAAAATCAAATCCCTTCCTTGAGAGACAAGGTGAAGCCCTAGCCCTTCTCTATATAAACCACACTTTTCCAAGGCATTCCTCCCTCCTAATTCACGCCCATCACAAGAAATAAAGAAGCAAAGAATTTCCAACCCCCTCTCCAAGCTCTCCATTCACGCCAATCACAAGAATAAGTAACAAAAAATATTCTTTTCATCTCCTCCACTCCATAGCCGAACACATCACCTTCCTCAACCCCTCCATAACCGAAAATAACAAGCTTTTATACCCTCCTAAAGTCACCGAAACCAGCTCTATACAGCAGCCCTCCATCACCGAAAATTACAACAAAAAACTGAACTGCAGTGAACACAAAAACTGCACTGTTTTACACGCCCAAACAGCAGTAATTTAACCCCTAAAACAGCAGCAAAATCCACTTAAACATTCCCTAAAAACCTTAAAGCAGTAACATAAAAACTGCACTGAAAGCTTCCTTAAAACCGCAAAAATAGCAACCCAAACCCCCTAAAAACACAAAAACAGTCCACTAATAGACCTGAAACAGTGAGCAGAAGATACGGAGAAGACATGAGCAAAACAGAGACCAAACAGCAAGCAAAACAGCAAAACAGTGAGCTAAGACTCTAAACCAGTGAACCGGAGAAGTTGAGGAGCTTTACCCTTCCGATCTCCGTGAAACGCAAGTCTGAAAGTCGGCAAAAAAGGTTAGACCTGAGGGTATTTTCCACATTCGCTTTCTGTTTTATTTTTATTGTTTATTGAATATTGTTCGCATGATTGTTATGCTAAAATGCATGTTGTGGCCTTTGAGTAGATAAATATGCATGTATCATGAAATATTGTATATTGTGGACTGGGAATAAAATAAAAGATGTGTCAACTCTCGCGGTATATCGGATGGAAACCCGGACATAAATTTCATAGCCGATTCCGAATGGACGGTAATATGATATGTACTCGGGATACAACTCCACGTACTGCTTAAGTAAACGGCACCCTCTTTTGTTTTATGTTGTTTTGGTTTATTTATTTTTCGTCATTTGAATTATGCATGTTACTTGTTTATGCGTGATTCAATCGAGAACATGGGCTTAAAAAGTGCGATGAAAGGTCCCCTATTTGGAGGGGTTAAAATCCTTTACCACGATGTTTTACCGCGCTGGTTGATGTGTGTTCGGTTGAATGCAAGATATGTTCAATCGGGCATACTAAGTTCGATATTATTGTTTTTAATTCTTTGTATGCATGATGCAATCGAGCGCATGTGCTTAGTAAGTGTGATGAAAGGTCCCCTATTTGGAGGGGTTAAAACCCTTTACCACGACACTTTGCCGCGCCGGTTGATGTGTGTTCGGTTGAATGCAAGATATGTTCAATCGGGCATACTAAGTTTGATATTATTGTTTTTAATTCTTTGCATGCATGATTCAATCGAGCGCATGGGCTTAGTAAGTGCGATGAAAGGTCCCCTATTTGGAGGGGTTAAAATCCTTTACCATGATGCTTTGCCGCGCCGGTTGATGTGTGTTCGGTTGAATACAAGATATGTTCAATCGGACATACTAAATTTCATATAGTTATCTTTATCTTTGTACTCATCGTAACGAAAGGCGCATGGGCTTATTGTGTTGGATTAAAAGGTTCTCCATTTGGGGGAAGAAAAGCCTAAAAGGCTACCTTTACCACGATATTTGCCGTGTCTTTCATCTATTGATTGCATCGTCTATCCCTGTCTTGGCTCGACCTATTGTCATTGGTGTACCCATATTCTCAGCCCTTGCTTCAGCCAAACCCATAGCCACACTCCACGCACCATATTGCCTTAGCGCCTAAAGCCCATAACAGGCGCACCACTCACCTTCACAGTCCACGTGAGCCATATTCACAAACTGCCCTTAACCAACAAACAAATCAGCGCACAAAACCCTCTTAAAATTGCCACCCAGACCTGCATGCCACAACACCCACGCTCACGTCCCATTCACTCACGCACACACTGCCATTCACTCATGCATATACAGCCCAGTACACTAACCTAATACTCACCCACTGACTATCGCTAATTCCCTACCATTGCCTTCACGCCCTGAATTACAAACAGTCCCCACACACTCAAAAAATTCACGCAATTCCCCTGCCATTAAGCCGCTTACCACAAGCACAACTCCTCACGCCATAAAGCCAACTATACCATTCATGCATGTATTATGAAATCCCATATAGTCATTCTTATCTTTGTACACATCATAGTGAAAATCATGTTTATCCCATTGGTTGCATCATTTACCTTCGTCTTGGCTCAACGTATCATATTACAATTCATATATCCATATCATGATAGCGTTTGAGTATTATT
This sequence comes from Zanthoxylum bungeanum, assembly GCA_019454045.1. NCBI lineage: Eukaryota > Viridiplantae > Streptophyta > Magnoliopsida > Sapindales > Rutaceae > Zanthoxylum > Zanthoxylum bungeanum. The sequence goes on from SKCR01007079.1 coordinate 11,316, forward strand.
TCTTGTGGTATATCGGATGAAAACCCAGACATAAATTCCGTAGCCGATTCTGAATGGACGGTAGTGCGGTCTGTACTTGGGATACAATTCCACGTACCACTTGGAAAAGTGCTCACATGTGTGCTTGTGTGGTTAGTGTGTGTGCTTGTGTTTTTCGTGAATATAATATGCCAATGAAGTTGTATGTTCGTTGCTACTTTGATGTACTTTCAAGCATGCAATCTTAGATGTGAAATATATGTAAATTTATGTGTAAGTTTTATCATGTACATGTGAATTTAGAAGCATGATACTCTTGGAAATAAGTATTACTTAAACTTGATTAAATTATTACATAAATCCCTTCATTACAAGTGACATAAGTAAGGGACCATTCCGAACCCAACGGTTTGAGGTCTTCCCTTGCGAGGGGTGAGTACGGCCTTAAATCTCATTTTCTCGATTCACACCGGGTGGCGACTCCATTATTCTCCGGTTTAGTCCCCCGCGGGCTACTCTGTACTCCCAACCGGGCCGCGAGCCCGGGATAGCATGCTTCGCCCAGTTCCTGTGTCCCACACATATATAAGTAATAATATGGAAAAATGTATCGTTTGTAATCATGAATCGGGCATAAATACGATCTGAATTGGCACTCAGAGCACCAGCCCTAACAATTTCTCCCACTTGATCTAGTGCCAATCCAAGATATCATATACACATCTAAATGTGTATCACATACACAAGGCCCTCAAGATCTCACCTAGCACTCAAGAGGTAGGCAACAACTAGTAAGTCTGCTATAATATTTTGATATTGTAAAACAAACTCAAACGTTTCCGTTAGCTAGCGTCATTCATATTTTATAGAAACTAAATTCTACATCAATATGACTAAGATGAGACATCAATATTGTGCTACAGCTACTGAGTTGTCCAAGTATTTAGGGATCAAATCCAAAATAATATGCAGACAACCGCAAGCAAAACACTAATATCAAAACTTCTAATCTATAAGGTCACTGTGCAACTTCATAAATCAATACTTCATAAGTTACAACTAATTCCACTCACAGTAGAATCATTTGTGACACTCCCACTGCATATTTTCTGACTCTTTATGACGTAGACTGTCTAACGTCATAATTAGACTCAAAACTAATTTGACTGTAATTATTACGGACTATATTCTCCATGAATAAAAAACTCATTCTTAATTTCTCAAAGATAACAAATAACATATTTCAAGCCACATCCTATGGTCTACAACGTATCAAAATAGCTCGAAATAGTTACGATTAAATCGATATCTTTAATCGCACATAATATAGTATTCATTATACCATCATTCTATAATGCATAAGATTAACTAGACATTCTAATCAATTTCTCTTTCGACAAAGGAACCATCATTTACGAAAAATTAATATTATATATAAGAGACACACTAACTATCAAACAGTTATACTAACTGTCACACAGATAGTCTTTTGTGTCCTTTATTAGATCATATATAATGCACGACTAATTGGAGTATCTCATAAGTATCTTAGTTTTATATCATAAATAAAACTTCATATCAAATATAACATACACTACTCCCACTACTTTCACGGAGAAAAGAGGACTTAGGTAAACCTTTACCTTATAAACATATGATTATTACATTAATAATGATAATGTCGTTAGTATATATAACACCAAAAAGAAATTTGTATGCTCCCACTAACGCTATTATTACATATGTATTCTCTATGCTTTGATAAAATCAAACAATCTGATTGATATAAGAATTAGAGAACATATATTCTCAGAAAGCTCATCTGAGTCTACAATAGGCTCTATAAGCTAGTATACCAAACCGTGATCTTAGCATAATACAAACTCTAGGGCCATTCCAGAACTGAATTCTTCAAACAAAAATCACAATGGATCTCTTTTCTGAAGAAACCATTCAAAAACGCCACTTTGTATTCCTAGCTAAAATACACAGTTTAATAATATAACATTAACCAACAGATCTTTAATTGTTCAAAAAATACAACTAGAGACAAGTTTCCTCAGAATCTACAATAGATTATGAGTATAACTTTTCTCACTGTCATACTATAAAGGTCAAACCTTTAATAAGCTCACTTTAATTTTGCTGCGCAAACCATTTGCACATTTTATGAACTATTTTTAACAAAAGCTCAATCAAGTTCCAAACTTGATCGTAGTAAGCTATGAATAATCTTAAATCTATGGTTCAATACTAACTTCCGGAATCGATATCAAATATCGCTCCTACTATAAGTTATAGGATAACTTTTCGATAAGAAAACCGCAGAACCATTAAGTATCAAATACCCCCACAAATGATTCTGACATCCATTGGACTTATATGGAAGATGTCTAAGAGTTTTTCCATCTTATTAATTATGTAGTCTCATTTATAGCTTATCACTCTCACATTTGACTTCAATAAGTCAAATCTTTTCTACAATGGTCAACATCTTATGTTTCACACGAAGTAATAAAATAATTTTATAATTCGGGATCGTAGAAAAGATATTCTATCAAATAGAATATAATATTCTATTAAATAGAATAAATGAAAATCTTTTACTTGTACCTCCAAGGCTCAAGTACTTTGAATTATATAATAATAATAATACAAAAGAAAGATTCAACTCTCAAACTTTTTAAGATTCGAATTTTCTACCTATACATATCACATACATAACTATAGAAACTAATGGAACCTTAATTAAAAAGGATGAATTAGGGTTACTGGAGCATATGCCCAAGAGTATTGAAACTAATTCGGTAACACTCAATATCAAATGAATCAAATCATATAAGATTCGATTCCTCCCACTAACCAATTCCATCACGATGGAATCGTAGAAGAATAATATTAGAAAAAAATCATATTCTTTGAATAATCTTAGAACTAGTTGCCATAAATTCATATGTTTGATCGTATCAAACATCTTTGAACAATTCGAAGACTCACAATGAATTTTAAAGATACAGTTTTCAAACTTTAGATCAAATATCTTTGAACTAGTCAAAATATTCTATATGTGTTTCATCAGAAACATGTAACTAAGTCATGACAACTCATAGACTAAGTTACGAAGTAAAGAAAACTACCTTAAGCAATTTACAATTCATTAAACTACATACATCTAATGTGTCAGTTTAATAAATCTTATAGTCCAATGACATCATTGGTTAAATGAGATTTAATCACATTCTCGAATACAATATTCATTAAATGGATAAGGATATGTGGTGTGATCTCGTATCAGACCGTCATTTACCATACAGAATAAACATCTAATGCTTAAGTGATAAAATCTCATAAAGCATTGTTCTAAGCTATTTACTTAACCAAATATTTTTCTTAATGTTTATCTCTTCGTCAATGACACTATTGGTCATATTAAAATATGTAACAATTGTTTATAAAGAATAAGTAACTATCCAATAGTCACAAGTTCTGATATCATATATCAAATTAATCATTAAATAATATTTTAAATAACTAGACGGGAGATCTGATATCCAATACCTATAGTTGTCGTATTGTGAGAATCGATATTATCTATACACAACTATACACATCTCATTTCTTTAGCTTTATGTAACATCCCCGATCTGGAAGATGCTACCGGCAGGGGATAGACCATACTAACCCCATAAGCATCTGACTTTGTTAACTATTATACAATTACTAATACTCTTTGCTATACTTATATACTTATAAATCGTATGTGTGGGACCGTGGCCCTAACTTAACAACTTAACATATAATCTCAACTCCAATATCTGTATATATAAATACACATGTTTATACAATGACTACACATAATACAAATACTAACATAGGACTTTGTTTGACTCTTACTGACTCCAACAGGACTCTTACTCCTTGACTTGGTCTGGTAGACTCCAACCCTAATGACTGCGTCAGTATCCGCCCTCCCGAGCTCGTCCTCCGAGAAACCTGCAAGACAAGGAAACTGGGAGTGGGGGGTTAGATCGCTAATCGATCTAAGTGAGTTGACGAAAAACTGAAAATACTGAAATAAAATCATTCGGTTCTAAAACCAAGGTTTCAACAAAATAACTTAAAGGAAAACTTTCTTTCTGAAAACATCGCTTGAAACCTCTTTAATAAATTTTCTCTTTCTAAAATCTGCTTCTGAAAGTCTTGTTTCTGAAAAATGTTTTCTAAACTCTAATTTCGAAAAATTATTTTCTGAAAATCTGCTATTTGAAAACTAATCTGTATTTAAAAAACTTGACGTATGAGGGCGTTACGTATCGCCGTCCCCCCCATACGCCTATCTGGAGCCAGGAATGCAAAACCATGACTTCGGGGCGTTACATTTCGCCGTCCCCCAAAGCATGCCACTCTTGTCCCTGAAATTGGTGGTCTTATGGCGTTACGTATCGCCATCCCCAAGCCACAAAACTAGAACTGGGGGTGCGGATCTATGTTACCCTTCAAGCTATAAAACTAGGGTCTAGGGGCATTACGTATCGACGTCCCCCTAGCCCTGAACTAGGATCTGGGGGCGTTACGTATTGCTGTCCCCCTAGTCCATTACATGTATACATGTTCTCTGTCCGTCAATTCCATATATGTACTAGTTGCATACTGAGGTGGGTTTTCGCCCCACACCTCGAAAAGCATAAAACTCATGTTTAAAAACATGTGTTTTCTAAATCATCTCTTAAACATTCTAGATAAACTGTAACTGATAAGAAATTGGCTAACGCCCTAAAAGCAAAAAAGTAAGTCTGATATGAAAATACAAAATGAAAAATCAAGTAAGGAGGTAGTGTCCACTCACTTGTTGGAGTCTGGCTGCATTACTCACTTGTTGAGAAAACATCGGTTCCTGCGAAAATCTATATTGAATAAACTAAGTTAGAATAGAACTAAGAAACGCACTTGGGATCGGTCTAAGGTTTGCTTATTCAAGTAAGCATTAACACTCTATGCGTTCCGTATACATATCGTTATGTAATGAGTGCATAAAGTTAGTATGGGGTTCTTAGGGTAGCTTCTAACGTGATCGGGTAAAGTTGTGTTGGCTTAAAACTGATTTGGGCCATTTGTTAGCCGTGCGTTGCGACGTAAGGTGGTGCGCATCGCGACGCGACTCATCCAGAGAGGTGCCTAAGTTTTCACCTTTCGCATCACGACACGCAAACCCCTCCGCGTCGCGACGTGACTTACACCAGAAGCATTTCTGGGTAATTTCCCAAACCACATCGCGACGCGGAGGGGTTTGCGTTGCGACGCAAGACCATTTTATGGTCTTAACATGATGCTTTCCATTCCATCTTCTCAACACTTAAACCTCATGATTCACACAAGCAATTAACTTCAACCATTTTTCAAAATAAATTAATATTATCCCTAATGTTAAATCATATCCAAACAATCATATACCTATTAACACAATCTTTGAATTCCTTAAATCTTAAAATCCCAAATTAACTCAATACCCTAATTTGATTCTTACTCAATCACCATCTACTTCATACTTATTAACCATTCATGATCATCAATCAAATAATCATCAAAACATCAATTATCCAAAACTTGGGTTAGATTTTCCTTACCTTCTTCATGCTAGGTTTTCCTCATCCTTTAAGCTTCATGGATGAAACCCATTTCTTTTTTCTTTCTTCTTTTCTTCCTTATATTTTCTTCTTCCTCTCATTCTCTTCTTCTTCATACGTCTCCCTCTTTTCTCATTTCTCTCTTCTTCTTCTCTCTTCCTTTCTAAGTTGTGTAAATAGTCCCTCTTTATATAGTAGGGGCCATTTGACTAATTTACAAAGTTTCTTATTAAAAAATTATGGAAACTTGGAGATAATTATAGAATTCTCTAGATGGATCCCGAACTATTATTCACCCAAAATGTTGATCTGTATTTTTGAGTTATTTCTGGTCCGAATTTGAGAAAATAGTCAACGCAAAAGTTGTAGATCTCGATCCCAGATTTCCGACGATATAAAATTCATAAGAATCGGAATTTGTTCAAGAACTTTACAACCTGAATACTATAGGCTATTCGGAATGGGTCATCATGGAACTTCGCATTGAAGTTTTGAAGAATTAGCCGTTTATCCCTAAAGTCATTCCATGAATGTATATATATATATATAATACACACACTCAGACATAATTTATATTTCGTACGCTTGCTCCGCGATGTTACAGTTCTATAGTGCAACCGTAGTAAAAACTACCGATCGTTACAAATACTCCCCCCTTAAAATAGGATTCGTCCTCAAATCCTCTTTAAACTTGGGTATTTATCATAGATCATAAGTTCCTTATAGGATACCAGCTTAAAGTCGTCTATATGCACATCGTCTTAGTCTTACCCACTGAATACCACTTCCCGACGATCTTTCGTGTGATTATTCTGCTGGAACTATACTATGTTATTAGAGATTCTATTTGACTTAACAACGAAAATCTCTACCCTGCTGAACATGTACCACTTATCTAATAGACATTGATATTCTCTAACTTGAAACACATGTATCCTACTTCCTGTCGTGCTTGGGTAAGCTACTTCGAAGTTCATTGCTTTAGTGAATATCCTTTAGGTTCTTTGTTGAGAAATGCTACTTCGTTCATGTTTATTAAGATTTTCGATGAGCGTTCTCAACTAATTCATTTTTGGACCTCTAACCATGCTCTCATTCCTTAACTCCAGGAAATTTGTTTCTCTAGTTTTTTAACTCATCAATCCTTTGACTTAATTAGGTTCTTATTAGCTGGTATCTTTAACTCTCACTAAAATACTAACGTCTCTATGGTTGGGTGTAGACATTGTGTAGGCACTGTATTTTTGCATATAAGTCCCGATGATGAGTCTCGTACGGAGGCACTACTCTTTAGGTTGCAGAAAACGAATGTCGGAAGGGGAAATTCAGAATATGTATGTCATCAAATTCAATTCACATGTTCACTGTTTTCGTGTTCGTGCTGCGTTCGTGAGCACGTTTGAACATCAAGCAGATTGCGAGCATTCGTGTAGCGTTCGAATAGGCGTTCGAACGGTGTTGGTACTTCTGGTTTTGCTGCTAGCCTCACGCCCAAGCCCAATTAGCCCACCAAAACCCATCCAAAAATAATTAAAATATTTAAAATGCATGTCACAAATTAAATTAAATTAAATCAATCAAATCAAATACATTCCTAATCTAATCAAATCCCTTCCTAATCTAATCAAATCCCATCCCTAATCAAACACCAATTAAGATATTCACTCCCTAAATTAAACACATCTTTTCCTTTCATAAACCAATCAAAACACTTCCCTTTTTTTGAGGATTCCCTCCCTAACCTAGAAACCCTAGAAACCATTATAAAGAAGCCTAAACCAACCTTAGAACCCCTAGCTCATTCTCATAAAAAAAACAAAAGAAATAAAATTAACACTCACGCCCAAGGCAAAGCAAGAAGCAAAGAAATAATTCTCTCTTCTCCTCCTCCCATCACCGAAACCATAACCCTTAAACACCATCTTCACCGAAACCCCTCCAAAACAGAAAACATCATCACTAAAACAGTCACTTAATTCCTCACTGCCACCACCAAAAAAAAAAAACAGTCCTTGAAGCAGCCCTTCATTCACCGAAAACACACACCCAAACCATAGCTTAAACCACCAAAAATCACAGCCCAAAATAGTCCCTGCAGTGACCGTAAAACAGCAGCCTCAATACCTCTTAAAGAACGCCAAAATAGTCCCTTAATACAGTGAAAATAGTGACCAGAAAATACAGCAAAAAAATGCAGCAAAACAAAGGAAACGATAACTCAAAATAGCGAAGCAGCGAACGAAAGCAGTGGACCAGTGAACCGGAGGAGTTGCGGAGCATCAACCCTTCCGACGGCCGTGTAACGCACTTTCGAGAGACGACCTAAGAGGTTAGACCTGAGGGCACCCTTCTTATTTATTCTCATCTTTTTTGTTGTTTATTAGAATTCCTTCGCATGAGAGTCGTTTGTTGATACCCATTGTGGTCCTTGAATGAATGGAATATGTGTTCTCTCTTGTGGTATATCGGATGGAAACCCGGATGTAAACTCCATAGCCGAATCCGAATGGACGGTATTGTGGTTTGCACTCGGGATACAATGCCACGTACCACTTGAGAGATTCACACATTTCTTTTCATCCAACCTTGTATTCGAGCATGATTGGGTTGCTAGTATGTTATTTATTTTTTAAGCATGATTTAGTCGTTAGTATGTTATTACTTTATGCATGTTACTTATTTATACATGATGATATAGTGCGCATGGGCAAATCAAGTTGGATTAAAGGTCCTCCATTTTGAGGGATAAAAATCCTAAGGGCTAACTTTGCCACGACGTTTTGCCGCGTCGGACGGAGTATGTTTGATTGAATGTGAGATATGTTTAATCGAGCATGCATTGTAATATAATGCGCATGGGCTAACTAGAGTGGATTAAAGGTCCTCTAATCAAAGGAAATGCCTGAAGGCTACCTTACCACGATGTTTTGCCGCGCCTTTTATTATGTCATTTACCCCTTTGCATATCATTGTTTTATTTATGCATGCATTGCATTCTTGTGCGCATAGGCTAACTAGGGTAGATTAAAGGTCCTCTATTCGAGGGAAATTCCTAAAGGCTACCTTTTCTACGATGTTTTGCCGCGCCGGACGAGGTGCACCCGATTGAATGTGAGATATGTTTAATCGAGCATACGAGGTCCTATATTATTGTTGTCTTTATTTTATATGTATTGTAATATAATACGCATGGGCTAACTAGGGTAGATTAAAGGTCCTCTATTCGAGGGAAATGCCTGAAGGCTACCTTTACCACGATGTTTTTCCGCGCCTTTTATTATGTCATTTACCCCTTTGCATATCATTGCTTTATTTACGCATGCATTGCATTCTAGTGCGCATGGGCTAACTAGGGTGGATTAAAGGTCCTCTATTCGAGGGAAATGCCTAAAGGCTACCTTTATCACGATGTTTTTCCGCGCCGGACGAGGTGCACTCGAATGAATGTGAAATATGTTCAATCGGGCATACTAGGTCCTACATCGTGTATTTTTTCACCCATATATGTGTCTGTGTCATTTCAGATGCCATTTTGGCAATCTCGTTCGATCGCGTTTCCAAACGCTACATGAACGTATGCATCCTGCCTCATTTCGTTCGAACGCATTTATGAACGCTACACGAACGTATACATTCTGTCTTATTTCTATTCGAACGCGCCTCAGAACGCTTTTCGAATGCTTGCATTTTGTTTACCCTTCGAACACGTTTACGAACGCTACTTAAACGGACATGTATTTTATTGTATTATACATCAGGTCTCATCCCGTTCCAATGCGTTATCAAACGCTATACGAACGCGGACATTCTGTTTATCATTCGAATGCGTTATCAACCGCTACTCGAATGCTTGCATTTTGTTTAGCGTTCGAACGCGTTTACGAATCCTACACAAACGCGCACGCACTGGACAGATTCATTCATCATGTTTCATGCATGTTTGTTCCCTTAGTCATTACCTTCCCCATCATATGCTTAGTTAGCTCTCTTCAATATTTATGCCTTTACCGTTATTGTTTGTTTATATTTTCCGCATTTATTCGATATGCTCATGAGATTGTGTGCTCTCTTTTATCATCAATGCCTTTATAGTTGTTATTAGTTACATTATTGCACTTTATTGCTTAATACGTTCATGAATTATGTATTTTGCCTTCATTTCTTTCTTTTACGATTATGGGTGTGCAAACTTGCATGTTGCTTAAATTATCTGGAAACATATGTTGCATGAGATTTGGTTGTACTATTGCATAAATCCTTTCATTACAAGTGGCATAAGTAAGGGACCATTCTGAACCCAACGGTTTGAGGTCTTCCCCTGCGAGGGGTGAGTGCAGCCTTAAATCATTTTCCTGGTTCACATCGGGTGGAGACTCCATTTTTATTTCTCCGGTTTAGTTCCCCTGCGGGCTATTCCGTACTCCCAACTGGGCCGCGAGCCCGGAACAGCGTCGCCGATTTCTATGTCCTACAGTCTGGCGACTCCACTGGGGATAGAGAATTGGCCCCGAAATAATGTCTTGTAGTGATTGTGATTTGTGCTTTAGTTAACTGTGTCTATAATGGGTTGAAGGGGTTTAATCAAAGGCATTATTAGAGCTAAGTAATGGTTCGGTGTCTTTCTTCATTCACTACCTTTCTATAAGGAAAATCTGAAGGCTCCTAAATAATCATTACTCGTAGCTTACTGTGATGGACTAATTTGGAGGACTCGTTGTTTATTCCTGTCACCAAGCGATAAGAGCCTAAGAGGCTTGGGTATTTAAGAGAGTTCGCTCCACCCTCCCTCTGGGGAATCTACAATGGGAAATCCATTTGACAGTTAGTCACGTACCATAACTCGTTGGCACGTACCTTATTGTATAAAAAGGTGCGCTCAATTGGTCGCTTGAACCCTTGAGTGGGGAGACCTAGTTGTGGGTAATCCTTCGCCAATGAGAGCCTTTGTTTACACTCCTGGAAACCCACACGTAGACCATATTTGTATGACCAATAGAAACTATTTCCTTGTGCTTGTGTTTAGGGACCATCATCATTTGGATTCAGTTGGACTTCTTGTCAAAAATGTGAACTTGTTGGGCCATTTAAACTGGGATGAGTTCGTATCTTATGAAAATTGGACTAAAAGTTTCTAAAATGCCGATGAGCCACCCTGTTGAAATTGTTTCTTTATGCTTATGCTTAGGACCATCATCATTTGGATTAAGTTGGACTTCTTGTCAGAAATGCGAACTTGTTGGGCCATTTAAACTGGGATGAGTTCGTATCTTATGAAAATTGGGCTAAAAGTTTCTAAAATGTCGATGGGCCATCCTGTGTTTGGGCCCCTTATCATTTGAAGTTGTTAAGCCATGTTATCGCAAAGTTGTAAACCTGTTGGGCCTTTTCAACTGGGACAAGTTTGCACCTTGCAATAATGTGATTGAAGCTTTAAAATGACAAGAGGCCGACTTGTATATTCCATACATTGCACACATACATACTGACTGAGAATTTTTAAAGACACCATAGATTCGCGTTGGGTTATGAAAGAGGGAAGACTTATCAAAAGGCCGATAGCAAACATGAGTGAATTAGAGAACGAGGTATCCCGTATGGATCAGTTAGAGATCAATCTCACCAAGGTTACTGAATAGTTGCAAGCCTCGACTACCGTTATGCCTAATATGGATGTGCCTCGTGCTGGGGGGAACTCTGAGAATGAGGGGCGTGAAGACCCTCCGACTAGATTGAATGATGATATCCCGAGTTTTGATGATGATATGGCTGAATATGTTGCAGGGAAAATGGCAGGGTCTCAAAATAAACTACAAAAACTCAGAGATCAGGTAGATTCGGTTACCCGTAAGATTAGGGGCAAGCATGAAGACCTGTTGGATTATGAGGCAATGACATTCGAGGAATAATTGCCAGCTCAGTTTAAAATGTCGGATATAGCCAATTTTAATGGGAACGGGGACCCAATGGTCCATCTCCGACAGTATGTTTCAGTTATGAGTTCAGTGGGTCTATCCAAGCGGCAGGTTCAGAAAATGTTTGGGATGTCGCTCGAGGGGGCACCCGTGGTATGGTATCACAGCCTGGAGAGGAAGATCAATGAGGATTGGAGGGAATTGGCGGAGGCCTTCTTGAAACAGTATGTTACAGATCTGGAGATCGACTTGTCACTATGGGACTTAGAAAATACCAAGCAGAAGCCAGAAGAAAGCTTCAAGGAATATGTGGATCGTTGGAGGAGCCAGCTTCTGAAAATACAGACACGGCCGTCGGAGAAAGATCATATTAAGATGATTATTAAAGGCACCAAGCCCTCCATTTATGGCAAGCTGAGGAGAATGACCTCCATGATTACTGATTTTCGACAGCTAAGGGAAACTGTCATGGATATTGAAGAAGAAGAAGCGAAGAATAGAATGTTTTATGGTATGAATAGAAGGACTGTTGGAGGATCCTCAGGTGCTAAGCCTGTTTCTGCTGAAGTTGTTGTCATTAAGAACCGACGGTTTTCCAACCTGGGCAGACCTTTGTCCAAAGTACTTGAGAAATTGACAAGACAAGGACTCTTGAAATCCTTGGAGCCTAAACCACTCCCAAATCCTCCCCCACCAAACCTCAATATGAACCGCTACTGTCACTTCCACCAACAGAATGGCCATGACACCGACAGCTATGCCCGCCTCCGCCATGAAATCCAGGACCTAATTGACTCCCATAAAATTCCTGACCCTGAGAAAGAACAACCCAACACATACAAGATAGTAGTGCCAGAGGATACCAACCCCGTGATTTTTGTCGGATCAGTGCGAAAGGAAGCTTTGCAGATAATAACATTTTCTGATGAGGAACTCTTGGTTGAGGGCAGGAACCATAATAGACCTTTATTCATCAGAGCTGAAGTGAGGGGCAAGAAGACATCTTGTGTGAAGATTTTGCCAAGGTTGGGTATAAAGACGACGGATCTAAGTCCCTCCAATATGACTATCAAAGCTTATGATGATAGTAAGCGAGGAGTTGAGGGTACTTTCGCTGTAATAGTTAAGGTGGGACCGATTGAGGATGAGGTTGAGTTCACAGTGCTGGATATCCCGGCCACTTTTACTTTGTTATTGGAAAGGTCATGGTTCCACAAGCTTGGGGGCGTGCCCTCCACTCTGTATCAGGTTATTAAGTTTCCATACGAGGGAAATGTTGGTTTCTATAATATGTCCCAAACAAAGATTAAGCATATGAAATACTATAAAGAATATATATTTAAACATGAAGTATGGCGGAATCATACTTACAATTCCTTGTGATGAAGTAGAAGATCAAATGGTAGAAGCTCCAAGTGATGGAGGATTCGGCCAAGAGGAAGAAGAAGACTTCAAGCTCCAAGCTCTTGTATTCCAAGCTCTTTGAAGGTTTCCCTATCACCTCTTTTGATCCCTTGCTTGTGCTAGCAAAAATGGAGAAGTGGAAGATCAAATCTTCCTTGCCCTTGACAATGGAGCTCTCGGCAATTTGAGAGAGAAGAGAGAATTTTTTTTGAAAATGTCTTGATTAATTGATCTTTTTATTACCAAAAATCAATTTATATTTATGTTATAATTTATTAAATTAATAATAAATCTATAACATAAACCATGCAATGGCTTAGAGTGTCCAACACTCAAACTCCATGCAATGCTTTGAGTGAAATGCACACTATCTCCATGCAATGCCTTAGAGTGTTTTATACACTATTAACATGCAATGC
>SKCR01007080.1:0-24609 GCA_019454045.1 Zanthoxylum bungeanum
CATAGGGACTTTTATCATTTATATATTCAAGTAATCAAATTACAAAATGATAAGATGCAATTTCCATTGCTACATAATTAATTTGTACAAAAACCACAATGTCTTTTACAAATAGTGACGCTATGGGTCATAATTGTCTAACATTATTCCGTACTCCCGACCGGGCCGTGAGCCCGGGACAGCGTCGCCGATTTCTGTGTTCTACAGTACGATTTTGGAATAGTAAGGAACTTAAGGGGATTCGCAGTAAAAGATAGTATGACTAGTAGTAGAAAATAAAAATCAATAGTAAAGTTGGAATAGGTAGTCCAGGTAGTTCCTAGCAGTAGTACCTTATTATGCGAGCCCAATGTAAGATATGTTATAATGAAATCTTAGGATTATAAAATAACAGTATATGCAGCGAGCGGTGTATGCAACTGCGGCACGAGTAGTTAGTGAGACCATGACAATCAGAAAAGAATTTGGAACCAGTCCCACCCTCCCAACCCTCGTTAGGCAACAACAGTAACAGTGGACCTCGATGACAACAATAATACCTCTAGAAGCAAGTAAATATGTGGTGCCGTATGGTAACTCTTGATGTAGGTCAGAGACATGTAAAAAATTATATCCTTCGGATGAGGAGACCAAGACATAAAACACAGAACTTTCAGTTATAGAATGGGAGGAGAAGAGAAGAAGAAAAATACTCTTAGAAAAAGGTCAAGAAGAGGAGATGTCTAGATAAAACGATGATAAGTGGAAGCGTTAGTCAAGCAATGTTAGGAATAGATAAAGAACAGCGTTAGGCATGACCAAGAACCTATAGCAATAGACTTTTTACACTTAGGAATTAAAGAAAAGGATATTAATAGAATATATTGTGGAAGGCATAATAGAGAGCCTTTAGATACTAGTATAAGACCAAAATGCTATATGAAGGGAAGAAACCAAGAGCTAAGAAGATGACGCTTAAGGTCACTTGAGATAGATTTATTAAAAGTATAGCGTAAAAAAGGCTGAGGAGACTAAGCTTACGAATATTGTCAAGACCAGGACAATACCTGATAGAATCAGATTATGGAAATAAGTAGAACTGGGATATCTTAAAGTACAGTTGGGCAAAGAGATCGAATCAAAAAAAAAGATGGTTAACTAGAATTATACTAGTCACAAATTTAAAAATATGAATGAAGTATGAACCTTAACGGGACTGAATCGCTAGCATTGACGATAATAGTAAAAGAACATAGTTTAAGCACAAATATACGTACAGTTAGGCTTAATATAAGTACCTTGTTTCAGAGGTTACTGTCAGAGTTATATCCAGAATTAATATCTCGGAGTTAAGAGGTATTGGAAAAAAACTATGATGGTAAATTTAAGACATATAAATTGGGTAACCATAAATTATAAGGACCTAAGCCCAAAAGGTAAATAGAGATATGAGGACATGAAGGTTGAAGTTGATGGTAGTTGAAACTCAGTAAAGAGAAAGAGAAAGTTAAGTAGATAAATTAATAGGAAGAATGCTAGGATCAAATTGAGCATATGGAACTAGGGAAATATTTAGTAAGATTATTCTTCGGCACACTTAAAGAAGGTGCAAAAACCTAACCATAGAGAATGTTAGTATATTCAAAGACTCGAAAGTACCACGAATCAGAAAACAAGATAAGATAAGTGAGAATGGTATGTGTAGTAGGTACTGAAGTTGCTTGGAAGATCCAAAGAGTAGTGAAGAAACCATAGCATTCGACCGAGCAAATACAACTTTACTTATGAGATAGAGCACTAAAAGAGTCTATATAGGATCAAAAGGTGAAGGACTTTGAAGTGTGTCTAGAACACAAGAAAACTAAGGTAGTTATACTTGATTAGTATTCAAGAATATGAAAGAAGGAATAATGAGATGAAGTAAATAAGGGACGAAATTAAAGCAACATGAGTCATATATAAGTCACGATAAGATGGTGTCTAAACGATAAGTGTTACGGGAACTACAAGCTAAGGAATAAATGGTGTAATAAAGGATAAGCCTAATTCAGTAGCTAGTATGTTTAGATGAAGATTGCAAGGATCAAAAAGAAAAATAGTGATCATTTTATAATCTGATAAGTTTCCTAAAGAACTCAGATCTATATATGGATAGAATACATTATACAGACTTAACTACCATACGAGACAAAGGGTTGGCGGATTCGGAACGTGTGCCAATGTAAAGGTTGAATAGAGTGTACCAGGAGAAGAGTTGAATAGAAAAGAATAAAGCAAGTTAAGGGAAACAAGGGTAGCAGAGACATTGAGATACTAGAACCAATATGGACTCGGAAGTTGGACCTCAAACGGGGATTTGAGGACGAATCTTATTTAAGGGGGAATTTGTAACACTCCGTGATCTCGATGACTATTATATTATGGGATGCATTATATATGATATAAATCATGTTCGAACACTTATACACTCATGAATGAATTTTTGACATTCAGCGAATTCCTCGCAATTCCGATACAAAACTCATTCCAAGATCAAATTCGGATAGCCCGTGGTATTTATGCCGTAACTTTTTCATACGATCTCCAATGTTTATGAACTTTATATCTTCGGAAATATAAGACAGGGACTACAACTTCCGCGTTGTACATTTTCCCAAATTCAAACCATAAATAGGCCAACAATACAGCTCATAAATTCATATGAACAGTACATGTTGACCCATCTAGATAATTCTCAAATGTTCTCAAAATTTCTGATTTTTTTGTCATAAAAACATTACAAAAATTGGTCAATTCAGCCCCTTATATAAATATGGCCACTATTCATTCATCTCCCATAAGAGGGAAGAAGATGAAGAAACTTGAGAGAGAGAGAGAAAGAAAGAATGAAGAAGAAAGTGGAGGAGAGTCATTTCCTTACCAAAAATAAGGAAGAAACAAGTACAAAACAAACCACAACAAGCTAGAAAGGAAGAATATCAAGTCTAGAAGACTTGAATTGTGAAAGAAATCAAGTAAGATAAGGAAATGAATACTTGACCCAAATTTGAAATATGAATGTTTTGATGATTGGATGATAAATGAGTGTTATTAAGTTGTGAATGATATTGTTTATATGGTTTTGGTGTTAAGAAAATTAGGATTTTGAGAAATCCCCAAAGTATGAAACTCTAAAGGATGAGCAAGTTGAGGTTTTTGGAATTTGATGTGCAATGATGATAGAATGATAGAATTGTGATAATTTAAATGTGGATAATTGATTTAACTTGTATGAAGATGAGGGTGTTGGGTTACTATTAAGTATGTCCTTGAAGAGTTGATGTTAGGCCTTGAAATTAGCCTAGTTTCGCGACGTCAAACACCCAGTGTCGCGAAGCGTAAGAATTATACTTACTACCTTGGGCCTGATTGTGGGAGTGTCGAGACGCTCAACATTTGACGTCGCGACGCACAATAAGCAGAGGCTCTACCTCGAAGTGAAACAGAGTATGCTCTCCACCTGAAACTGTTTGCTTGGGCGTCGCGATGCGTCAGACCCGCCGTCGCGATGCGAGACAAAAATAATTTCACAACTATTTCATAATCATCTTAGAAAGTTAGCGGACATCGTAAGGGTCTCGTATCCATATATGTACACACGTTACATCATGATGTAATCATGATACGACTTGTAGTGATATCAAGTACTTGAATGGATAAAATTAGACTAATTTCGAAATATATTCCTCAGCCTATCTTCTAATCAAGTTTACCAATTATAGATCATTGCAGAAACCGTAATCTCATACGCTGAAGTAAAGTAATGTTAGTCTGATTTCAAATCTGTGAGTGGAACTTTTTCTTAATTGATTTTTACTTATTTGCTTTTGATATATGATTTACTTTTCCGCAAGTAAGGCGTTAGCCAAAACAATTTCCATTTAATTGATTTTTTTAGAATGATTTAGAAAGCTTTGATTTTGAAAGTAAGATTTTTGATGATTTTTGGAGGCATGGGGGAAAACCCCACCTCACTTGTAACTTGGTACAAATATTGGAATTGACGGTTACAAGAATTTACGGATTAAACATGTGCACATATAAAGTATGACTAGGGGACGGCGATACATAACGCCCCTATATCCTAGTTTCAGTGGCTTTGGGGACAGCGATACTTAACGCCCCAAGACCACCAGATTTCCGGGCTAGGGGACGACGATACATAATGCCCATAGACCTTAGATTCAGGGATTGGATAGTGCAAACATTGGGAGACGGCGATACGTAACGTCCCAATTGCATCGATTTACACACATGGCTCTAGTTTAGTGGCTTGGGGGATGGCGATACGTAACGCCCCAAGACCACTAGTTTAGGCGTATGGGGGAATAGCGATACGTAATGCCCCCATGCGTCAGATTTTCTACAGATACTTAGAGACATGGTTTTAAAAAAAATGGCTTGTAAAAGAGTTTTCAATAGAAACTATTTTATGAGAATTTCATAAACTTACAGACATAAAATAGTTTTTTTAGAAAGGTTTTTCTTAAAGAGAAATATTTTCAGATAAGAGATTTCAGAAAAGATGATTTCTTTGAAATAGTTTTGGTTTTAAAATCACAGATTTTTAATAAGCATTTCAGTTTCATTTCAACTGTCCATTCACTAGGTCGTTCAAATGATCTAACCCATCCCCCTACTCTTAGTTTCTTTTTTTTACAAGTTATCCGGAGGATGAGCTCGGGAGGACTGATACTGATGGCAGTCACTGGAGGGATTTAGTCCACGAGGTCGAGTTAGAGATGCATTTCAGTTAGAGTATAAGAAAAGTCATATGTCATACATTTGGTATAGTTGAGATTGTCTATATAATGAGTCAAGGTGTCCATGAATAGAATTGTACAGAAAAGAAATATTAAGTATATAGTAATGAAATTTATATTGCATCTATCATGGTGATTATTGAGTTAGGCAATGGACCCACATATCACTTGTGTTTAAAGTGAAATCAGTAGTGTTGTTTAGAGTCAAAAGTCAGAGGCTATGGGGATAGTACGACCTATTCCCTGCTGGTAGCATCCCCTGAAGGGGGATGTTACATTAGGTCACTGAACAAAGCTTAATTAAATTAGATTAATTAAGTAAAATACTAGTTGGGAGTAATAAACATTAGTGAATAAAATTTTAAAAGTTAAAATTGGTTAGATCACTAATAACGCACTAGTGTAAAGTTAAGTTATGTTTTTGCCGCACATAAACTTATAGACACTATTGTATTAAAATAATAGATATTTTAAATAGAAACCGTAATTTTAAAATAGTGAGTGGGAGAGGGATCTACGATGATATATCTTGTGATCTGAATTATTAGTTCGAAAATATGAGATTTAAAAGGAGCCTCGAGACGGTTTTGTTTTCATCCCCTTACTGATGGTGTCCATTTTGGGTCAATATCAAGCTTGGATTCTAAGAGGATAGGAACTCTAGAAGTATCTGGTGAACTGACTTACCCTACGATGATACTTCACTAGTTAAGTTTAAGGGTTCTGAAATAACGGGTACACTTACAAATGAATGATTAAATGTTAATCGAAACTCTTTGAACAAATCAAACGGTGGTTGGTTAATATTGGAAAAATAGTTATTCCCGTATATATTAATCAATTGAGATTTTCTCAATCTATCATGCAAATACTTGACATACCCTACGATGACACTTATTTGTGTGATGATAGATTTCGGCAGCATAATAATTATTTTTAAGTTTCTAATTCATTATAAACGGTATATGCATCATGTTTAATTTTATGCTTAAATATTTTGATGATTTTGATATGCAATGAATGAATATTAAAATGCATGTTTATTTTATTTTCAGCCATGGTTTCTCTAATAATTTCAATTCTCTCAAATGACAAATTAACGGGAGAAAACTATGTAAAATGGAAAAGTAACATTAACGCCATCTTAGTCTAAGAAGACCTTAAGTTTGTCTTGAACACCCAAAAATTCTGGCCAATCTGTATGCGATGCCTACTAAAAATAGGTTACAGCTAATGAGAAAACCCGCTTCTACTTGCTAGTAGGGATGTACGAGGTTCTTGCTACAAAGTATGAACCAATGCTTACAACATCTTTGCTGATAAAGTCATTGCAGGGCATGTTCGGGCAGCCTTCAGAGAGGCAACGACATGAGGCTATGGTCTCAGCGATGACAGTAAGGATGAAGGAAGAGACATCAGTCAGAGAGCATATCTTGAGGATGATGACCTATCTCAACACGGTCGAAACTCATAGAGCTCGTATTGACAAACGTAGCCAGGTGACCATGATCATGAAATCTCTTCCGAAGAGTTTCTTATAGTTTAAAAGAAACTGTGTTATGAAAAAGTTGACTTTTACTTTGACTCAGCTGTTTAATGAGCTCACCCATTACGAGTCCATGCCGGTAGATCATCATAAGCCCAATGGAGAGGCAAATATTTCAGAATCTTCTAAATTTGCAAAGACAAAGAAGAAAGGCACAAGGAAGGCTAAGACAAAGCCCATGAAGAAAAATAAAAGAAGCTCTAATGATTCCAAGCCTAAAGTAAAGTGTTTCCATTACAACAAGGATGGGCATTGGAAAAGAAACTATCCTAATACCTTGCAGAGCTGAAGGATAAAAATACCACAGGTAAATATGATTTACTTGTAATTGTGTCTTTATTAGTGGAGGATGATAAATCCACTTGGATTGTTGATTCTAAAGCCACTACCCATGTTTGTTCTTCTGTTACTTGACTCATGGAGGGACCTCGCTGAATGTGACTATACCATGAGAATCGGGACAAGGGATGCCATTTTAGTAACAAATTGGGAGTTTCAAGTTTAAAATTTTCAAATAATAGTTATTTACTTTTGAACAATGTGCTGTTTATTCATAGTTTTCGCAGGAATTTGATTTATGTCTCTAAACTTTTAGATGATTGTTTTTCTATTGATTTTGTGTGAGATCATCCACACTTTGATGCCATGTATGTCAGAAACCTTTCATAGTCTGGTCTCTATATGTTCGTTCTAAACTATTTTGTGTGAGATCATCCACACCAATGCATTCATTAATCAAGTACGAATCAAGATAGAATATGTCGGCCCGTATGTTCACCAAAAGGGGTTTAGGTATCCATGTAAGTAAAGTCATGATTCTTAAAGCTTTGGCCAAAGTCGATCACCTAAGGTAGATCGCATCAGTTGTAAATAATTATGGACATGTCGACATTAGATGTGAGCCTCGGAAACTTGATGGTGTATTCTATGTTTCCTAAGTACAACTCGGATAGCCTACGATGGAGGGATTGTTAAACATATGTGATGACCTCGAATTGTATACTTCAGAAAGGTCATTCGTGTTATTCACAAATTCGGAGGTGGCCTAATTACGTACATATTAGCTAGACTTATATAACGAACGTGTCTGAACTTAGAGAGTCCTAATATGAAGTGTACTCATTGAGCACTTGGGTAACCGATTAATTTTGGTAAAAATAATAATCGATATTATAATTACAACTAAGATAATCAAGTGTTATTGGATAACATTGATTATTTACTTTGACCTAATTGGATTAATTCAATATTTACACAAGGGTTTTGTCATAATTTCAAAATTATCTCTACCATTTGAGGATATTATGGTAATTGTAATTATGTAATTATAGGTGTTTTAGGCTTGATTTAATTGGACTAAATCAAAATGGAAGACATGTAACTAATCCATTAATTAAGCCTCGTCTTGATTTAATTGGATTAAATCAAAGTGGTAGACGTGATTAGTCAGACCTAATTATACATATTTGGACAAATTAGATTAAGCCCCCATAAAAGTTTATTAGAACTTTTATTAATTAAAAATTACCTAAGTTTTGATATAAATAGCAAGCTTGGGCAAATGTTTTAATCAAGCTTAAAAAAGCTAAATACAAGCAAGAATTAGAGAAATTATCCTAAGTTAGGGAAGTGTTTAGAGAAGCTTTGTGAGATCTCTACAACATTTCCATTAGGAAAAATCAAGATTGGATTTTGGAGTGAAGCTTGCTAGCATTGGAATCAAGATTGGATCTTGGAGTCAAGCTTGCTAACTTTGGATTTTCTCTGTAATATTTCAACAACGAGAAGTATAGTAGATCTTTGAATCAACCTTGCTAGGTAAGTTTGATCTTCTCCAAAAGCTATGTTTTTCATTATTGAGACATATAGTGATTAATTATGTATTAGATACATAATGTTGAAATTAGGCTCATTAATTGTGTTAGAATGCTTTGGAAGTATAAACACAATATGCTTGTATCTGGGTCAAAATGTTTATGTTAGACATAGATATAAAATTAGAGTTTGGAACTCTAAATAATAGCTTGGAGGTAAGGCTACCATTCTAGAATTACTTGACCACTTTTGGGTGACCTAGAATTGTTCATGAGTCATGTCATTGTAGGATTCTAATTTGGTTTGTGTTTTGGATTCAAAATTACGCAAGTGCGTATTTAGAATAAATTTATATTTTGTAAAAATATTTGATATTTTGAAAAACTTAATTTTTATTCTATAACATATGTTGATATTGGTTTTGATGTTAAAATTAATTTTGGATATTTTTGGAAGTATTTAGGAATGTTGAAAGTAATTAGGGTTAAAAACCTTATTGTCTTTAGCTCTATGTTCCAAAGAGCTGAAAGCCTGAAGGAACAAGTATAGAAAAAAATAAAATAAAATAAAAAAATTGTTTCTTGACTGCGTAGTGCGCGCACAGTGCGAGCGTGCGCTACGCGCATCGAATCTTGTTTTCTTTCGTTCTTGAGCTTCCAGACTCCGATTCAGTCCAGGTTATACTCGTAATGGAATATAGTATTTCATTAATTTTTTTAAAAATTACACACATACCTGATATCCATGTGTTAGACCCATTTCCGCTGTGCGGGGCACCGATCCAAAAAAATGTCTCATTTGCTCTAGTGCAAGTGGGAGATTGTTGGGATATGTTCCCTAGAGTTCCATGTAATGTAAATGAAATTATTTGTTATGAAATAAAAGATGCATTGTTCGTTTATGAAATTATTTTGATTTAAATAGCATATTATAAATTATCATGTTTACCCTTGATTATATATGTGTCTTAGGACTTAGTGTATGAGTGTCATACACAAGAGAATTTAAGTTTGAAGTTAGTAATCTAAAATAATCCATATAGAGCAAACAAAGCGGGTAATTTATTTGTGGTTTATCTGTAGCTGCGGTCCATTCTATAAATATATGGCGACCTTGATCCGGGATTATCCATGTGGTGACATGAGAATGGAGGCACCTTATATGATGTAACATATTAATGTCTTGATTATGACATTAAAAAAAAAAATTGTTACAAAAATAGCCATATGGCCGAAACTTAGAAGGGAAATGGAAATGGTTTGGTTTTTTTTTTGAAAATAAATTAAACCCTAGATATAAATAAGAAAAGTGTTTTTCTTTACCCTAATCTTATTTTTTGAAGCCCTAGCAAGCCTTGTTCTATTTTCTCTCAAAAGAGTTAGAAAAGAAAGAAAGAACAAAAAAAAATTATTTTCTGTGACAATTTTTTGTAAAGAGTTTAGAGATCAAAATTGTGAGTAAAATCCACATTTGTTTTTATTAGCAGCGAGACATAGTACGGAAGACTCATTGGAAATCAAACCGAAATGACATTTTCTTCTTCTATATATACACAGCAGTGAGTAGAAAAATATGCTCACTGCGACCTCTTGTTACTTGTATTTAAAGAGTATTTTTATATTGTTTTTCGGTGTATCTCTTTCGAGACATTAAGAGGGGATTCAAGGGTGTTGTTGGGTTATGTTAGTGAAAGGAATTGGACCTGAATTGCTACCCTGATTCACATAAAAATTATCAATTTTTCTGCTGCTATTCAAGGGTTGTTCGGGGCTGGAAAAATCATCAAAAATAGAAGAAAAATATGTCTTAAAAGGCTGGATAACTTCAGCTAAGAAGGGGAAAGGCAAAAATAAATTCAACGCCAATCCCGATGCCTAACTCACTTCCGTCGTGAAGGAAATTGTTTCCTACATACCTTTCATCCGGCCTTATATGCACACACTCGACCGAGTATAGATATATTCGGCTATGCCTACTATTTTTCGTAGTTTACTACATGCTCAGATGTTTTCATGTTATACTTGTTACCATTATATTATGCATGCTTAGTTGCGTCATTCAACTGATTTAATTGATGATATATATGTATTGTTCATTTACTGCTTTAGTTGATGATATCTGTATGTTGTTCATTTACTGTTATTCATGCATGTCATGATTTATTAATTGTCTGTTTTTTGATATATGTCTGGCCAGAGTTGCAATATCCGGCTGAAATTATCTCATATCAGGCAATATATTCCTCTGGTATATAGGATGGAAACCCATATGTAAGTTCCATGGTCGATTTTGAATGGACGGTAGTATCGTTCACACTCGGGATATAACTCCACATACCACTGGGTGATGACCATTTTATTTTGAATATAATAAAAATGATGTTGATTTTATCTGTATTTGCATTTGAATGTTTCCGTGTTTCTCAGTCATGCAGTATATCCGGCCAAACTTCCAATAAGTCCGGCCTGACATGTACATGATACCCGACCGATCAAGACCATATCCACCCAGGCCTCTCATATTAGTGTCTCTAAGACATGCTAAGGATCTCTAAACATTGATTCGTGTGTGAATATATCAAGAAAGTTTGCGGAAAAAACTTACATTGATCTGTTGAAGTTCAAAACGTTTTCTTTGGATGTAGAAGCTCCAAGCCCTTGAAATGAACTCCAAACTCAAGGGTGAGTTTTCCTATCACCTTTCTTTGTCTTCTTAAGTGCTAGCTTGGATGAAATTTTGCAACAAAATTTCAAGAACAAGAAGAAGCAAAACTTGCCCTCCAAGAGAAGCAAATTCGGCCAAGGGAGAGAGGTGAATTCGGCCAAGCCAATTCGGCCAAGGAGAGGAGAGAGTGATGATTTCGGCCAAGCCTTTTGGAAAGATAGAGTCCATTATGTATTTGTGTTTTCCAAAAACTTAAATACAAAAGTTGACTTCCAAGTGTGGTAGGTGTGTGTAATAAAAGATCCAATCACTATTCCAACTACTTCCATCAATTAATGACAATTGATGTAAGTCATGGGTCCCACCCATTTAATTCCAAATCTAGTTGGCTTACACTACATACTTTGGGCTCTGGTTTGTTTAATCTAATTAAACAAATTTTCCGTTGCGATGTAATTAAATCCAATTTAATTAAATAATAATGCCTAGCAAAATTATTACGAAAGTCGCTTACAAATTAATTCCAAATTAATTCGTTCGCTAGAATTAAAATCCAATTTTAATTCCGTATTGAAATCCAATTTCAATTAATATATCCAATATATTATTTAATCGATTAATTCCAAATTAATCGTGTTCTCTTTTCTAGATGAATTTAATCCCAGATAAATTCTTACCGCAATTAATCCCAGATTATTTTTTCTCTCACAATTAATCCTAGATTAAATCTTACCGTAATTAATCCCAGATTAATTTTCTCTCTCATAATTAATCCTAGATTAATTATGTTCGAGTCAAATATCATCGGTGAATCTTTGGGAAGCGACCCAAGAGATCCATGGATATGTTGACAGTAAATAAGGTCATCGGACTATCTGAACACGTGCATATCCGGTACCACGTTCTCACCGATTTATAAGACATGCTTGGCTTCTAGCAAAGCACCGTGCCTACCCAATACTCCAGAAATATTCAACGAGGAATATATATTCTGTATTAGGCGTAGTATACAAAATATTTCGTAATACGATCCAGTATCGGATGTCACATGCTAGGCCTAGGGCTGGAATTGTGTCTGCCCCATACGAAGCATATATCGGATCACTAGCAACTAGTCTCTGTAATCGGATAATCATGACCTAGTCATACTATCCCGATAGCTGCAGTATTTAAGAGTACTAGTTCTGTATCCCTGCGTGATCATCATCGCCATATGACTAAAGTGATACTTCCATCTCGACATCACAACCCCATACACTATGATTCTCAGTATACCCAGAAAAGGCGTACACAGAACCTGTTAAAAAGCTCCGGATGACCAAAACCAAAGTATACTGATTGTCGCAGGTATTAGCGATGCAAGTCTCAGGTTAAGACCACATACACCTACCCTGATTCGGATTCCCATAGACACATGCATTATCGATAATACTACTACGACTAGGATATTTAAGATTAAACCTTTCGTGGATTAATACTATCTCATATCTTATTAATCTGGTACTAATCTTATGGACTTTTATCATTTATATATCTAAGTAATCCAATTACAAAATGATAAAAGAGTATTTCCTTTGTCATATAGTTAATTCGTACAAAAACACCATGTCTTTTACAAATAGTGATGTTGTGGGTCATAATTGTCCAACAATCTCCCACTTGGCCGATAGCCAATCACTCAAGTGTCCAACATTTTAACTATGTACGGGTCGCTCAAACTTTTGCTGAGATATAGCTTTCGTAAGCAGATATGCAAGGTTATCATCTGAAATGATCTTTTCAATCTTCACATCGCCATGATGTGTGATCTCATGAATTAGATGAAACCGTCGAAGTACATACTTGGATCATTGATGAGACCGTGGTTCCTTAGCCTATGCTGTAGCCCAGCTCAGCTGCTAACAAAACTACTCCTAATCCAATTAGGAATTTTATAGATACAAAATGCTTCTTTTGCTGCTTCAGCCGCATCAATGTATTCTGCTTTTGTTGTTGAATCGGCAACAGTATCTTGCTTGGAAGATTTACAGCTCATTGTTCCGTTGTTCAGACAAAATATGTACCCTGATTGTGACCTATAGTCATCTTTATCAGTTTGGAAACTTGCATCGGTGAACCCAGTCACCTCAAGTTCTCCATCTCCATAAATTAAGAAAACATCCTTAGTTCATCTAAGATACAAATGGATGTTCTTGACATCAATCCAGTGACTATCACCTAGATCGGCCTGATAGTGACTGCAGATGCTCAAAGCATATGAGACACCAGGTCTCGTACATATTTATCAATGTACGAGTTCTCAGGAGTGCCAAAAACTTTTAGATCTATCATAGTAGATCCTTATTCATAGATTTTTAATGAAAGCCAAGCTTTCACCGATTTTAGTATGGGAATTTCATTGCTAAGAAGTAATACATCATCAACGTAGTGGACAATCAATGTCAGTGCGCTCCCACTAACCTTCTTATATACACAAGAATCATCATCGTTTTGAATGAAACCATATACCATTATGATCTCATCAAAACGTTGGTTCCAATAATGCAATGCTTGCTTCATTCATTCCATAAATGGATCGATTTAACTTGCAAACCTTGTTTTCATGTTTTGGTACGACAAAACCGTCAGGCTGTTGCATATAAACATCCTTCAAAAGATTTCCGTTAAGGAAAGCGGTTTTGACGTCCATCTGCTATATTTCATAATTGAAATATGCAGCAATATCAAGCATTATCCGAATGGATTTAATCATGGCAATGGGTAAAAGGTTCGTCATAATCAACACCATATTGATGAAGATACCCTTTCGCTAAAAGCCTAGCTTTGTACGTTTTTATGTTGCCATCCATGTCTGTCTTCACCATAAAGACCCATTTGCTACCAATAGGCACAATGTCTTCTGGTACATCAACCAGTGTCCAAACTTGGTTGTATACATGGAATCCATTTCGGACTTCATGGCACATTGCCATAAAGTGGAGTCGATACCTTGTATCGCTACCTCATACGTAGCCGATTTATTATCCTCAATAAGATTAATGTCTACATGAGGTGAGATCAGAAACCCATACCTCTTAGGTTGTTTTCTGACTCTCTCCGACCTACGCGGTTCTTGTGTATTATAAGATTTTGGAACTGTCTCATCCCTAATGAACTATTCGTGCTCGGTGAGGGGATCCATGAGGGGATCGGTGGCACATACACATTTACCGCTAAAAGGCATTTTAGGCATTTTGCCTAATAAACTAGATTCGCAGACATCATATGAATTAGGATCAATCTGTCCAAGTATCCACTCTTCAAAAGTGTGCATATACGAGTCTTGATAATGTGTCTCAGACGACAATGCCACAGATAAGTTTCATCTGTTTTACGCAGTTTGAGCCATTTGTTTGTCATGTTATATGTTTGAGATTCATTTATATTCAAAATATAAAGACTATAATTAACATCTACTGTACATATCAAAATGTTATCTTATATACAAAACACCCAGTATTCTAGAATTCAAAGGTATACCCGCATCGGGCAGATACAAAACATAGGTCCCAACAGCCAGAAGAGCGACTTGTTGGTTTTTATTCTAGGTCCCAAGATCAAACAAGCGATGAAAACAATGTGTGAACACACCAACGGAGATAGCGGAATACTAACATCGATCGGTTGAGTCGATTTGGAGATGAATCAAGGCCAAATAGCCACTGCCAAGGACGCCAAACTGCTGCAGGTCACTGCCCGTCCATTTCAGAATTTTGAGATGACAACGGAGCTCCAAGCCTCGTCTAACGGATCCCGGCTCATGGGCGAACCTCCCTACCACCTTCGCAAGACTCGTAAGTGTGCTAGCACTCGATTTCCACCATGAAAATCCACTCTTGCTTCCCTATATGTCACGCCATTTCTGGTTCAAAACCAGTGAAGAAAATTGGCTGTTTTGGCGTGAGGAGAAGAGAGAAAATTGAGAGAGAAGAAGTTGTGTTGTGTGTTAGTGAAAAGCTTTTCCAAAAGCTTTATATATTTTTTCATAAAATATATATTAAAACATTACCAAATGATTAATTAAAATCAAAAATAAATATTTCCCTCCAAACACTATTTCAACAACTCACATCACTATACAAATGTCACTTTAATAAAGTGATTTGATGTGTGTCTTTCACTCAACCATCAATCAATCAATCAATCAATCAATCACTCAAAGTGACTTTTGATTTGACGCTTGATGTGACGATTGATTTGACGCTTGATGTGACTTGCGTCGCCGCACTTGAATTCGAAATACGAATGCGCTCGCAATCACACTCGGGCTCGGGTTCGTTAATTCCAAATTAACGATTTTTTCCGTCGCGTCGTAATTAAATGATTACGCCTAGCGAATTCACTATTCACGTCGCTAATGAATTAATTCTAAATTAATTCGTTCGCCCGAATTAAAATCTAATTTTAATTCCGCGTCGAAATCTAATTTCATTTAATATATCGAATATATTAATTCCCGATTAATTCCAAATTAATCATTATCTCTCTCTAGACGATATTTTATCCTAGATAAAATATCTCTGTAATTAATCCTAGATTAATTTTCTCTTTCTTCTATATAATCCTAGATTATTTAAGAGTGCGAGTTATGCGTCATCGGTGGATTATCGGGAAGCGACCCATGAGATCCCCGGATATATTGGCAGTAAATACGGTCATCGGAGTATCCGAATCACGTATGTACCAAGTACTACGTTCTACCGATTTACGAGACAAGGTCGACTCCTATTAAAGCACCAAGTCTTCCCAATTCTCCGGACATATCCATATAGAATATACAAGCATTTATATCAAGCGTAGTATACCAATTGTATTGTGCATATCGGCCCAGTATCGGATAGTCACGTGCTAGGGCTGGGGCTGGATAAGTGTCTGCCCCGTCCGAAATACATATCGGATGTCTGGTAACATAGTCTCTATAATCGGATATTTATGACCTGGTCACAATATCCCGATTGGATGCGCATCACTCAAATGCACTAGTACCGTAACCTGCGTGACATCATCTCCATTATGACTGAAGTGATACTTCTGTCTCGACATCACACCCAATACACTACGACTCTCTGATAAACCCAGAAGTGGTGTACGCAGAACCGGTTAAAGTCCTGTACCACCAAGACCAAAGTCTATCGATTATCGTAAGTATTAGCGATGTAAGTCTCAGGTTAAGACTATACATACCTACCTTGATTTCGGCCTCCCATAGACACATAGTCATAATACCAATGGGATTCCGAGGGGTCTATCCATAGCGAAGCTGTTTCCCGTACCATCGGTGAAACACGACCTCCTATCGCACTTGCATAAGTATTGTTGGATAATATGACCCATAGCGTAACTATTTATACAGATCATTGTGTTGTTATAGCAAATTAACTATGTGACAAGGAAATTGCACTCTCATCATTTGTGATTAAATCACCATAGATATATAAATGAAGAGAGGTCCATATGATTAGTTCCTGGATTGAGATGATATGAGACAGTATCAGTCCATGAAGGATTAATCATTAAATATCCCTAGCCCGAGAGTATTATCGAGACTGGACATCGATAATGCGGAATAGGCTAGTATTGCACTTGTGTGCGTTGTGAGGACACAACATCATAGTTCTCATATATATAAGTATCGGATACTTATGCAAGTGCGATAGGAGGTCGTGTTTCACCGATGGTACGGGAAACAGCTTCGCTCTGGATAGACCCCTCGGAATCCCATTTGTATTATGACTATGTGTCTATGGGAGGCCGAAATCAAGGTAGGTGTGTATAGTCTTAACCTGAGACTTACATCGCTAATACTTACGATAATCGATAGACTTTGGTCTTGGTGGTACAGGGCTTTAACCGGTTCTGCGTACACCACTTCTGGGTTTATCAGAGAGTCGTAGTGTATTGGGTGTGTGATGTCAAGACGGAAGTATCACTTCAGTTATATTGGAGATGATGTCACGCAGGATACGGTATTAGTACTCTTAAGTGCTGCGCGGCCATCGGGATATTATGACAAGGTCGTGTATATCCGATTATAGAGACTAGTTACCAGACATCCGACATGTGCTTCGTACGGGGCAGACACAAATCCAGCCCCAGGCCTGGCACGTGACTATCCGATACTGGGCCGATATGCACAATACTACGGTATACTACGCTTGATACAGATCTATATATTCCTGTAAGAATATTTCTGGAGAATTGGGTAGGCATGGCGCTTTGCTAGAAGCCAACCTTGTCTTGTAAATCGGTATAAACGTAGTACGAGGTACTTACGTGTTCGGGTAGTCCAACGACCGTATTTACTACCAGCATATCCGGAGATCTCATGGGTCACTTCCTGAAGATTCACCGATGATGTATAACTCGCACTTTAATTAATCTAGGATTAATTAGAAGAGAGAGAAAATTAATCTGGGATTAATTGCGGAGATATTTTATCTGGGATAAAATATTAGTTAAAGAGAGAGAGAACGATTAATTTGGAATTAATCGATAAATTAATATATTTGATATATTATTAGAAATTAGATTTCGACGCGGAATTAAAATTAGATTTGAATTCGGGCGAACGAATTAATTTAGAATTAATTCGTTAGCGACGTGAATAGTGATTTCGCTAGGCGTAATCATTTAATTACGACGCGACGGAAAATTCGTTAATTTGGAATTAGCGAACCCGAGCCCGGGATTATTTGCGAGCGCATTCGCATTTCGAATTCGAATGCGGCACGCAAGTCAAATCGTGCGTCATATCACTAGTCGCATCAATCGTCAAATCAAATGTCACTTTGAGTGATGTGACATGTTGTCACTTGATTTGAGTGATTGATGTAGAAGTTGAAAAAGCAACAATTTGTATTTTACTTTTTGACTTTTGAGTTAAAGTAATATATATGTTTTATTTAATTTACTTGGTAAATATTATAAACACATATATTAAAGCTTTATCTTCTCTCTCCAACATGCAAGAAAAACGCACTTCTCTTTTCCCTCTCTTTTCTCATTCCTCTATTCACGGCTTCACTGCCGATTTGCTTCAAAATTTTCTGGTTTCACCGAATTTGTGAGAAGCAAAGGAAGAAGAGTAGTGCTAGCACACACCTAGGGTTATATTATGGTGATAGGGAAACGAATTTGTGAGCTTGGATTTGGTTTTTGGAGCTTGAAGCTTGGAGCTTCAATGGTGGTTCATCAATGGCCGAATGAACAATGAGGAAGAAGGCTCAAAATCGTGCAGTCCACTTCATCAAGAAGCCATTGCCGAGCTTCATGGAGGAGCAAAAACGCATCTTGTTCTTCCTAGCATCAAACCCATCAATGTGAGTATGTATTCCGCCTTACTCCTTTGTGTATTCAACTCGTTTTTATGCATGTTTGTGATCCTTGGGACTTGATTGAATATTAACAATGGTATCTTAAGCTATTGGTTGCATAAAACGAATTAGGGTTCTTGAGCAAAATTTGGGGCCTTTTGATTTAAGCATGATTTTGACAAATTTTTTGTTTAAGAATGCTTGCACTACAAAAAAAAGGCCTTTACTGACACTAAGGTTAGTGACACTAGGCTAAAAGTGTCAGAAACGACGTGTAAATGGGCCTATTTCCGTGTTTTTCACTTAAATATCAATAATTACTGACACTATGGTATCAGCGATTTTAGTGTCAGTAATTACTATTACAATAGTATCAGTAAGAAATAAAAAAAAAAAAAAAAAAAAACGCGTAGTCGTCTGGAGTCGAACCAACACCTCGCGGAAGTGACGTTTTTCGCATATATTACTGACACTAGAGTATCAGTAAATTTAGTGTCAGCAATTAATGATACCTTAATATCAATAAAAAAATTAAAAAAAAAATTATTTACTTAAGTCTGCTGGGACTCGAAATTGTAACCATTGATATAATTTTTTTTTATTGTAAGGCTTTACCACTGGGCCAAATCGTGACTTTTGTTCCTTAAACCACGGTTTATAAAAATATATATGTATATGCACCTTAATCTGTAGTGTGTGTGTGTGAAGGAACACGCGAGTATTGTTATAATAGTGTTTATGGTGATGGCCGCCGGGTACCTAACCACACTGCCATCTGTCCCCTTGCACGCTTTCGCGTCACTCCCAGAACCACGCCACGTGTCCCCACAAAATCCCGTTCCTAATAAAGTCCCATTCCTCGTTCCATTTCTTCGATCCCCGCTACCGAAGAAAGGAATCAAAACACTGAAACAGATCTAGGTTTTTTGCCTTGCAAAATCAAAATCGATCGATGGCTCTCGAATGGGTTGTGCTCGGATACGCCGCGGCTGCGGAGGCCGTCATGGTGCTGCTGCTAACACTCCCAGGACTCGACGGCCTCCGCCGCGGGCTCGTTGCCGTGACACGGAATCTCCTGAAGCCGTTCATGTCAGTGGTACCGTTTTGTCTGTTTCTACTGATGGACATCTACTGGAAGTACGAGACGCGCCCCTCCTGTGAGGGCCACTCGTGCACTCCGTCGGAGCACTTGCGTCATCAGAAATCCATCATGAAGAGTCAACGCAACGCGCTGTTGATCGCGTCGGCTTTGTTGTTCTATTGGTTGCTGTACTCTGTGACTCATCTCGTTGTCAAGATCGAGCAGTTGAACCAGAGGGTTGAGAGGCTCAAGAACAAGGATTGATTGGCGATTGAAGATTAATTTGAGGTTTGTTTTTTTATTTACGAATCTTGATCGCATTTCTTCTCCTTTTTATAATTTTTGGGTTTTGTTTGTATTAAATCTTAGATAAATTTTGAATGCTGACTGATTAATATATATTCACTTAATAGTTTGATTTACCATCGGGATTGTGTTTCCATGTATTTTGTATTTTGTATTTTGATTTTGCTTGATGGTGAAGAATTGAGAAATAAATAGAAACTTGGAATACTATTATTATTACCCAATTCAACACCGTTAAGCCATCGAGACGCACCATTCTTATATTATATGACATTGATGTATATGCACCTTCACACACACACACTAAAAATATATAAATTGTCTATTCAGTGAAAGAAAAAGTTAGCTATTATTCCAGTGGAGATGGTTGTGATGACATTGATGTATATGCACCATTATCCAACAAACTTCCACTTTGTAATTTGAATGATGATGATGATGTGGGAGAATTCCAGTAGATAAAGATTTGTAATTTTATAATTTCATTAGGCTATGAATATGACAGTTTTTGAATTATGTAAGTGGTTTGTTTCTTATATTAAATGACACTTTTTTATTAGATTCGTCTATCTCTTTTATTTATCTTTACCTTAAACCATTATTTTGTGTCTCTAATTATGTAAGTGATTTATATATGTACTTTATAATATGGATCAGAGAAAGCAGTTTTTGAATTTCGATTACATATGATGATTGGAGGCGTGTGCCCTTAGAGGTGAAGGAGTTCCTATGGCAACATTTTCAGGTTGATATTTTCTTACAATGACAACTATATTGTTAAATATTTATAGTGCTAATATTTTCTTATTTGTGTATAGAAAAAATTTGCTTTGAGTTTAAAGATGAAAGGACAAGTGCTAAAGTTGATGGGAGTTTCTTTAAGGAACTTCAGGAGTGAGTTGGCAAATGAATTTATCATACCTAACAAGAATGACATGAAATCACTTAGGTCACCTCCAATTGAGTATCCAAGCATAAAAGATGGCGATTGGAAGTTGTTTGTAAATAAAGTTTTGTCAGCAGAATTTCAGGTGCGTTTAAAGTTGATTGTGTGTATATGATTAAGTATTTATTAAAATATTTTATCTTTGTGTAGGTAAAAAGTCAACAAGCCAAAGAGAAGAGGGCGAAAAATACCTACAATCATCACTTGGGAAGCACGGGATACAGTGGCATGTTATATAGACATGTATGTATTTTTATTTTTACATTATTATTTATTATTTTCTGGAATCATAACTGATTTACAACCTGGCACAGAAATTGAAAACTGGAACATCCGAAAATGAAATTGATCGGAGTGATGCTTGGATAATGGCAAGAAAAGATAAGGATGGCAATCTACAACCTGCAGTGGCTGCGATAGAGATGAAAATAGTAAATGAACCATAACTCTTAATAGCTGATATAGAAGCATGTTTAATTTCTTACTTGTATTTTTCTTACTCCGTGATGATTGGGCAATATATGTTGCACATATAATCACACAGTATAATGAAGAGGTAATTACAAGGACATGTGTTTACAGAGGTGATGATTATTACTTCCTATTTTTCACTTTAATTCATGACATATTGGGAAATCTTCTATTCTTGCATAATACAAATGACAAGGACAACATAGCTATTGTTCGTTGAGTTAATGAAGTAGTATGGTATTTCTCTTTTCTGTAAATTAATACATTCTTGTTTTTCTACTTTTAGCTTAGAATTTTTTCCCCAGATTTTTTACTTCAGTGAAAGCAATATGAATCATATCTTTTATTTCAGTTTTATGCCCTGATGGGTTTAATTTGGTGGGTTAATTTGTTTTATTTGTGAGTTTTGCTAGTGGGTAAGATTGCTTTGAGACTTGAAATTTAAAACAATCATGATGTAAAATATTCTATTAACAGTGTCTCGATGTTCTCTATGTCAGACATGAACTTGGAGATAGTTTTTTACCTGATGAAGTTTTGCCATGTTCTGATTGATACTTGTTGAAACCTTTGGGGGATATGGCACCTGTCATCTGATGTGCTTTGAGGTGCAGCATGAATGCTATGGAAGCAGTATTTGATATATTGAGATCTAACGTTTATCTCATCTATTTTTATGGCAATTACCTGGAATGTTACATTCTAGTACATTTTGAGCTTTGAACTTTTAGTTTCCAGGAATTCCATAATGAACAACTATCTTGTCATCTTGATTTGCTTCCTGCATTTGGAAACAGTATTAGATCATGTCATCTGATAAACTTCATCTGGTTTATGAGATCCTTTTATTTCATTTTTATGTCCGTCTATATATATATGTGTGTGTGTGTGTGGTGTGTGTGTGTGTGTGTGTGTTATTGATTTGTTTGTTTTGGTGATTATGTAGCGGTATGAAAGATACAACTTGTTATTATGGATGCCATTTGGTTTTTTATATGCATGCTCTTAGGTTGTTGGTATGGTTATTGTCAATAAGTGCTTTATGTGACAAAAATTAGATTAGGGTTATATTTTGTATTTTTATTTGGATGTATTTAATGTTTTTATTTATGAAGATATCGATTTTTTTTTGAAGTCCATCTAATTCTTAACATTTGGTTTATAATTTCAGATTTTGTGCCAGATATCATATTGTTGGGGGATTGTTGCAGGCTTCTCAACAAGTATCATGAATTTTGGTGGGGGCATGACATTTTGAGGGACTTTAAAGAGTTTTTGAAATATATATATGTTAATTTAAAGATTGTCTATGGAGTTTTTGTATTCATCATGTGATTAATACGATTAATCTATTATATTGCGAATTTTATATAAATGTAATTTTTTAGTTTTTTATTTCATTGAGTTGGTATATATATATATATATATATTTTATGATTAATTTAATTACAAAAAATAAGAAATATAATTGTGAAATAATACGATTTTTAAATTTTAAAAGATATTGACGGATATTGATACTATAGTAACAATAATTACTGACACTAAAAATCAAATATATGTGATATACTGATACTGCAGTAACAAAATTTACTGACACTATAGTATCACTAAATACTGATGATATAGTGTCAATAATTTACTGACACTAAAATAGTGTGAGAGATTACTGATACCATAGTGTCAATAATTTTCTGATACTACAGTATTAACGTTTACTGACACTAGAAACTAGTGTCAGTGATTTCTGGCTGCGGCAACACTGACACATTTATATAGTGTCAGTAAAACCCTTTACTGACACTAATTTAGTATCAGTAAAAGCCTTTTTTCTTGTAGTGTTGTATACGAATTAATTAGAGTTATATGTAATCAATTTGATGAAAAATTAATTGGATTGATTTTCCCTTTGCTTAATGTTGGCCAAAACTTTAATTTGGGTAAACTCAATTTGAGCATCAAATGATTAAATTGTTTAGTATAGTATGCTTGAATGAGGTTGAATTGATGTTGTGCCATAATCAATTTCATGAAATTTGGTTGGATCCATTTTTCCCTAAATTTTGGGCATGACAAATTTGGGTAAACTTGATTTTGAGCATGTTTAATGAAATTGGATGATTTAGAATGCTTAAATGTTGTTTAATTGATGATTGATTAGATCAATTTGATGAAAAATGTTTGGAACAATTTTTCCCCAATTTGCTTGTGATGGCCGAATTTGGCAAGTGCCCTATTGTCTTGGTTTTTTGATTTTTGTTCATTGGATGACTTAGAAATCATTTGGGGATGTTGAATTTATGTTTGATTGGGTTCAATTGTATTGAATTTGATTTGGGCATAATTTCCCTCTTTGGCCGAGACTTTAGCATGTATAAATTGGGTTTGATTTTGATTTAATTATGTTGGACATGATTAATTGATGTTAAGCCTGATTAAATGGACAAATTTGATGTTTTGGAAACTTTGATTTGGGCAATTAATAATGCTATACACTTTAGGTAATTTAATTGGAAAATTTGGAATTTTTGGAATTAAATTATTGGGCTTAAAATTGGATTTGGGCTTTTTAAGTTGTTATTGGGTTTATTGGACTTTGTTGTACAAAGTTGGTTTAGGCCAAAATTGGTTGGATCCAATTAGGCCCAAAACCGCTTCCAAAAGGCCCAAATGCAACTAATAAACCTTTAACGTTTAATTGAGCCTAATGGGCCTAAATTAATTTATGGGCTTATGGGGTAACTCCCGGATTGGACTTTGGTTGCGGGTCTGACCCGAGTTGACCAAAAGTCCACGCCTCAAGAAATTAATTAAAAGCCCATTGGACTTTAATTAAATTAATATTGGATATTAATCGGGCTTTGAGACCCGTAACGATTAAATTTGGAATTTAAATCGTAAAGGTTTATTTTATAAGTGTAATATTTAATTTAGAATTAAATAATGAATTAGAATTAAATACGTATTAATTGGATTTAATTATGTAATTTAATTTAATTCGTAGAAATCGTACTTTGAATACGTGTTCGCAATACGAGTTTGACTCGAACAAAATCAAATCTTTGTTTGAACATTGGATGATCACTAATTATCAAGATTAATTAATTTGATTGATTGATTGATAACATGCTTGTATGAATACATGGTTGTGATGTTTGAATAATGTATATCGGATGGATATTAGCCGGGTGGGGCGATTTGGGAAATGGTAATAAATTTGATTTATTAAATTGGACCTGCGTGTCCAGCCTTATCTCCTATTTCTTTGTATTCTCTTCTCACTATTCCCCTCTATGTATATGAGGTTTCTTTAGAAGTGTAGTGTAAGGGTAGAAGAAATATTAGTGCTAGCGGGAGAGAGGAAAGTGAGAGATTTGATCTAGGATCAATGTAAAATATCCATCCGCATATCATTATTATTTTTCATATTCGCTTTATTATGTGTTTAGAATGCATGTTTAAGGGTGTATGATGATGAGACCTTAACAAAGATAATTAAAATTGGTAGCCAATTTGCACGCGAAAATCCCTCGATAAATATCATGCGTTTTTCCTTCCATTGAGTGATTCTTACTCAAGATCCGAGATTGGCAGGGGTTGTTGGCCAAAGTCAAGCCCTTGTCCGTCAAAGATGTGTTGTTAATCAC
>SKCR01007081.1:0-24509 GCA_019454045.1 Zanthoxylum bungeanum
CATAATTTGGGCCTAGTTACATGAAGGCCACGAAATTTAGGAGCTTTGGGTGCAAGGAGACAACTTTAGACAAATTTGGAAAAGTTTTCCACATTTGTTGACTCTTATGATTTTGTGTTTTTACTTTAAACTTTTTTGGCAAAGTTATTTATTAAGTCTTTGTTTGTTATTGATTAAGTCTTTGTTTCTTTTGACTTTGTGTTTGTTAAATGACCATTAAGGGCATAGCTTTTAATTAGCCATAAGTTAGCAATTTATGGTGTTTTGGTCTTTTTCACTATTATGGTTTCTTTTATTGTACTATATATTCTAACATTTCTTTCTTAATGGAATTAATCATCAATTTCGAAATTAGCTTCATCTTGAAAGATTCGCTTTGTCCAAAAATTGCTTAAGGGAGGGATTCCTCTTATTTTATGCAATCGACTTATTTAAGGCGTGGCAACCTTAGTGGCGTCTCCGTGCTAGCAGAACACTTCAATTAATCATCTTAAGGGTTCTCAAAGACAAGTTCTTTGTGGGTCTTCTTTGTGGCCTTGGAAGGGTTTTGTTCCTACAAAATCAAATTCGCGGTGCTTGGGGTTCTAACCATTGCGAGGGGTTTGCTTGGCCTAAAACATCCAAGTGAGTTCCGCGTCATTTGGTATCAGAGTCAAAAGTAATAGAAACTTAATCAAAAACTTTTCCAAGAAATTCAATAAAGGAAAAACAACAAAATCACAAAAATCCAACAAATGTGTCTAATAAGTCAACAAATGTGACAATTGTTCCTAAAATATCTAAAGTTGTCTCCTTGCACCCAAAACTCCTAAATTTCGTGGCCTTCATGTAACTAGGCCCAGATTATGTGTCTCAAGCCCATTAAGTATTGTCTTGACCGAATTTTTAGTGTCGGACTTGATTCGTCTTGATTCGTCAAAACTGCTTCTATATTGGGCTTACGTCATTCTCATCTATTTCAATTCGATTCTTTAGGTTTGAAAGTTGTCTTGGACTTGAAGATTGAATACAAATTAACCCACAATAAGCCCAATTAAACACTGTCGTTGATACCCTCTGGAGGGTATCCTGGATCATATCAGGTTACGTGTCATAATATGGTTAAATCGGTTACACATTTATTTAACCGATAAATTTCGGTTCGGTAAAAAAATTAAAGATTAACCGACTGAACCGACCGAT
The DNA here is from genome assembly GCA_019454045.1 of Zanthoxylum bungeanum. Classification (NCBI taxonomy): domain Eukaryota; kingdom Viridiplantae; phylum Streptophyta; class Magnoliopsida; order Sapindales; family Rutaceae; genus Zanthoxylum; species Zanthoxylum bungeanum. The sequence goes on from SKCR01007081.1 coordinate 1,183, forward strand.
GCAAACCTCTACTTATTAATGACTCTCCCTTTTAATTTTATTTCCCAAAATACCCTCATCTCCTTTTATTTTCATCCCCTTCTTTCCACTCTAGTCTCAATCTTTGCAACTACACAATTATGACTACTAGCAGATAACCCGCATGATATGTGGTGAGACAAATATGATATATATCAAATGTAAAAAATAAAATTAATTAATAATATATATTTAATTATAGTTGTCTAAGTAATGTAATTTCTTTAACATTATTTAAAATTAACAAATGTGACTTTTAACTTATTCTATTTTATAATTTTTTATTGATAGAGAATAAATCTCTTAATGTAAGTATAGTTTTGGCTAACTTAAAAACACTTTTATAATTAACTTAATATAACATATCACTATTTTTATTAATAAGTAAGTGAAAGTTAATGAAGGATGTGAAAAATTAAACATAAATAATTCATTTGAACTAAATACATATTTAAATAAGAAAATTTTAATTATTAATAATATAAGAAAATGAAGAATCTGGAAGAGTTGAGAAAATGAAATATTTGAGATTAAAGAATATGAAAAGTTGAAACATTAATAACTTATTTGAAACGATATATATTTAATTAACGTATTTTCAATAATTAATAATTTTGGAAAACGAAAAGTTTGGAGGATCTGGGAAAATAAAATATTAGTGATGGAAGAATGTGAATAGTTATACATTAATAATTTATTTTAGATACTAATAATTCATTTTAAATATTAATTATTCATACGCTAACATGAACAATATCAAATATGAAAACGTCTACGTGAACAGTAAAAAAATGAAGTTATTTATCAGCTTTTATGTAGTATATAGATAGATTCCCACTTTTGCATGGTTTACCCAAAAAATACCAGCTATTTTTTGTACTTCCTCTATTTCTATTTCAACCTAGACAATTAGTTATTGCTATTAAATTATAAAAATTTCATGAATTTATACCTCAAAAGTAGATTTCTCTATACCTCAAGATAAAATAATTTTTTTTTCTTAATTTGTTAAATATTTTCGTTATTATATTTCAACCTTCGATGATCAACATCATAACCAGAGAAGCCATAACTTAATCAAATTTATTCAATCCAATTGTGATTTTGTGATTAAAATTATTTTAATTTTGATGTGATATTAGAATGCAAGCACTATAATAATTTACTTGTTTCTTGAGATGAGGTTTGATCGTATTTGAGGTGGGTAGTTGGAGAGATTTGAGATTGAGTGGAAAGTGAAGATAGGAAAAAACGAGGAAAAAAATAGCAGAGGGCATTTTAGGAAAAGACCTAAAATAGAGTGCTTTAGAATTTTAGTTGTGGTTAAAGCTCCACTAATTTAATGGACCTTTTGCTGGAGCACTGAAAATTGGAAACAGCAGGCCCAAAATAAAGCCCAAACCATAAAGAAGAGATGAGGTCCATTAAGTGGACTCTCTAGCTTTGCCATATTTGACACCTCCCAGTTCATTTAATTGGATCCCACTTATCTTTTAACACGATTTGATCGGATTCGAGAGCCAGATCCGATCCGATCCGATAAGGACTCAAAATCCGATTGAACCAAACAGATCCACTCTTATCGAATCGGATCGGATTCGGATTCGATATTAATTATGCTTATCATCATCAACTTATGTCCAACACAATTGAATCAAAAAATCAATCATTTTACATGCTACAAGTCACGACATTTTAGGGTTTTTATTGTCCGATTCAATTTCAATCCAATTGAATCCTAAATCAACATTTCCCTAATGATTTCAACTCATCCAATGATCAAAATCAAAAATCACCATGACTTAGGGCAACACTCAACTTTCGGCCAAGCCTCAAATTTGGGAAAAATTGATCCAATCCATTTTTCACAAAATTGATCACAAACAACTCCAAGTCATGCATATACAAGCATGCTCAAACAAGTAATTTAGTCAAAACATGCTCAAATCCAAATTACCCAAATTTTACCCTAATCAAATTTCATGCTCAAAATGGCTCAAGATATCATTGTTGGGTTCTAGATTAGTCCCAAGGATCATTCAAGCAATGAAACATGTGTGAATACTCAAAGAGGTATGGCAGAATCATACTTACAATGATCGGCTTTTGCGATGCGAGGAACAACAAAAATCTTCAAGCTTTCCTCCAAGGTGGCTCACGACTTGCTCCTCCATTTTGGGCTCCATTTGCTCGGCCAAGATCCTAGCTTGGGTGTGCATTCCATGCCCATGGGTGGGTTTCCCTATCACCTTCGGAAGACTCCTAAAGTGTGCTAGCACCTCGGAAAAATTTGCTGCAAATCTTTCCCTTTGCTCCTCCTCTCTCGGCAATTGCAGAAATTTTGAGAAGAAAATGGCCTAAGGCCGAGAGGTTGAAGAGAGTGAGAGAGATGGTGTGTTTTGTGAGTTGTGTATCTAATACACAAATTTAAAAGTCAAAATACCAAAAATCAAATAAATGGTAAATGTCATTTAAGCCATCCAACCACCACCATCAATCAATAGTGACATGTTGTCAATCACTCAAAGTGACAAGACATATATCACTTGATTGACTAGTGATTTGACGCTTGATGTGACTTGTGGGCCGCACTTGAATTCGAAATGCGAGTGGGCCCGCAAATACTCCCTGGCTCGGGTTCGCTAATTCCGAATTAACGAATTTTCCGTTGCGACGTAATTAAATCAAATTTAATTAAATAATTATGTCTAGCAAAATTACTATTTACGTCGCTAACGAATTAATTCTAAATTAACTCGTTTGCCCAAATTAAAATCTAATTTTATTTCTGCGTCGAAATCTAATTTCGTATAATATATCGAATATATTATTTTATCAATTAATTCCAAATTAATCGTTCTCTCTCTTTAAATAATATTTTATCCCAGATAAAACATCTTCACAATTAATCCCATATTAATTTTCTCTCTCATCTAATTAATCCCAAATTAACAAAGTGCGAGTCATACGTCATCGGTGAATCTTCGGGAAGTGACCCATGAGATCCCCGGATATGTTGGCAGTAAATCCGGTCGTCGGACTATCCGAACACGTACGTACCTAGTACTACGCTTTTACCGATTTACAAGACATGGTTGGCTTCTAGCAAAGCACCGTGCCTACCCAATTCTCCAGAAATATTCTTAAAGGAATATGTGATCTATATCAGGCGTAGTATACGAAGTATTGCGTATTTCGATCCAGTATCGGATGTCACGTGAAAGGCCTGGGGCTGGAATTGTGTCTGCCCCGTACGAAGCACATATCAGATCTCTGGTAACCAGTCTCTATAATCGGATAATCATGACCTAGTCATATTATCACGATGACTGCAATACATAAGAGCACTAGTTCCGTATCCTGCGTGATCATCATCTCCACTGTGACTGGAGTGATACTTTCGTCTTGACATCCACCCAATACACTACGATTCTCAATATACCCATAAGAGGCGTACACAGAACCTGTTAAGGCCCTGGACGACCAAAACCAAAGTATATTGATTGTCGCAAGTATTAGCGGTGCAAGTCTCAGGTTAAGACCAAATACATCTACCCTGATTCGGACTTCCATAGACACATAGTCATACTACCAATGGAATTCTGAGGGGTCTATGACAAGCAAAGCTGTTTCCGTACCATCGGTAAACACAACCTCATATTACACTTGCATGAGTATCCTATACCCAAATATATGAGAACTATGCCGTTATGCTCCCACAACGCGTACAAGTGTAATACCAGTCTTTTACGCATTATCGATATCCAATCTCGATAATACTCGACTAGGGATATTTAATGATTAAACCTTCGTGGATTGATACTGTCTTATATCTTCTCAATCCGGAACTGATCATAAGGACCTTTCATCATTTATACATCTTGGTAATCTAATTACAAATGATAAAAGAGCAATTTCCTTTTTCACATAGTTAATTTATACAACAACACCATGATCTGTACAAATAGTGATGCTATGGGTCATAATTGTCCAACACTTTGAACTATTCAAAATATTCTATCCGAGTTTCATTAGAAACATATTGACAGTTCTTAAACAATTCAAGACGTTCAACATGTTCTCTATTAGAAACATGTAACTAAGTTATGACAATTCATCAACTGAGTTACGAAGCAAAGAAAACTCTACAAGGCAATTTCTAATTCATTAAACTACATACTTCCAAAGCATTAGATTAACAAATCTGTGGTCCAATGACAATCATCGGTTAAATGAGATCTAATCACAACCTGAATACAATATTCATTAAATGGATACGGATATGTGGTGTGATCTCGTATCAGACCATCCTTTACCATACAGAACAAGCATCTGATGCTTTTACGATAAAATCTCATAAAGCACAATTCTAAGTTATTTATTTTACCGAATATTTTCTTAATGCTTATCTTTCATTAATGACACTACTAGTCACTTTAAAATATGTAACAACTGTTTATACAGAATAAGTAACTATCCAATAGTCACAAGTTCTGATATCAAATTTCAAAACAGTCATTAAACATCATTTAATTAACTAGACGGGAGATCTTGTATCCAATACCTACAGTCGTCGTATTGCGAGAATCGATATTCTCTATACACAACTATATGTATCTCATTTCTTAAGCTTTATAATTTGCGTTCAATTATTCACAACGATTATAAAATAATTGATTAGCAAACTGTGTCAGGCACGTGACTTCTAAAAGTTGCTAAATCCAAGAAACGTCATTAAAGATAAACAAATACTAAATGGATTTTCTTAATGCCAGTCAAGAATCTCGAGACATGAACTATTCAAGTCAATTCTTACTGCATAAGAAATAATTTTATCTAGAATAATATCCTAAACCAGATATCCACTTAGATTACCTATTCGTGACTTAGAAACTAAGTCACAAACCATCTTGATTTCCAAGGAAATTGGAACAACAGTTCCCGATGGTTTCAACTAATTTAACAATATCTAAGTCTATTGTCTTTCTAGAACCTATTCTAGAACTACGCAACCATAAATAAAGTCAGAAAACCTATTCAAGTAATAAGGTATGTAGTGGATTAGAAGCATAAAACTATAAGCAGTATAGAATAATAGGAAAACAAAAACAGTAAATTCCAAAATATTACGCACTGCTTAAGTTATGGATTTTAAACTCAGCAATGTCTCCCACTACTTTACGTAATACCGTAATTCCCAACGGACAACGGGAATTCAATAATTAAATCGAATTCCATAGTGATAGTAGGATCCCATGAATATATTTCGACTCACAGCTTTGGCACGTTCTTGCCTACGTATATTTATTAGGTAGACAACCCATTGTCAATCACTCACCAGTGACTCCTGATTTTGGTCCTGACCATTTCTCGATGGGACAGCTTTGGCACGTTCACAGGGAGGCGTATCAAGGCTACACTTGTCAATGACATACTCAAGCTACTGGTGTAGTCCTGACAGCTTTGGCATGTTCATGATTTCCACATTCACTTGAATTTATCCAGTATAATATACAACTGGTATGGTAATAATCCTATAATACACCCTCACAGCTTTGGCACGATCTCAGATGAACTTATAGAAAAATACCCATAAACCATACTGACAAGACGAACCAAGAAATATTTATCCAATACACGTTACTTTACAACCATATTTAAAATCAGGGATTTTCCTATGGAAGTTTTAATCTACATCAAATGCAGAATTTTAATCTAAATCATTTTCTAAACATTTCAATTCTACTTTAGAACATATAACTCAATTTAACAATTAAATTTCCGTTACATATTCGTTAGCGTAGAACCGAACAGTTAAGAAACATATCTAGATTTCTAGCATGTGCGAACATTAAAATTGGATTAAATATATAATATCAAGCATGAATAATGTAATGGATGAAACATCAGACCCGCTCTGATACCATTTTTGTTGGGGTTTTGGGCGATGAGGCGCAGCGGAAGCGCGGGTCGGGCGAAATCGTATTTTAAAACTTTTTCAAAATATAAAATAAATTATTCAATATCTAATATGAATAATTTATTCATATTTCACCTAAACCTATTTATTCAATATCAAATATTGACATAAACATAGTTGAAATATCGCGAAACTTTTACGAAAACGATTTTTCCGTAAAATGGCCTAAAATGCGTTTTTGACCGAACTAACTACCCGAAACTTATGGAAACTGCCCATGTCAGCTCCAATAGAGTCGGGACAGTTCATGAGCTGTCGGAACAGTGACGAACTCACTGTTTGGATAGCCGTCACCCGGTTGGTTCAAAATCCACCCGGTAACGTCATTTTTTGCCGTTTTCGTTTATTTCAAGTCGGAAATACTTTCCGGCAATTGTGCCAACTCCCAAAACACATCCAAAATATTCAAAAGACAACAATTTCATCTCCAAAATAGAAATTTCCAGGTCTGAGCAGAAAACGAAATTGGCCTAATTTTCATACTTAAATCCAATTTTCAACAAGATTAATCTAATTAATCCATCACCAAATGAGTCTTACCACATATGAACAACCCAAGAACAATTCTAGGCTATTTAGAGTGGATCAACAACTCTAGAATGGCAACAATTCAACAATTGAATAAATTGGCATAATATTACAATAATATTCACCAATTTCACTTCACACATGCTTCCAAACTTCCAATTGAACCACAACAACCAAAAGCCCCAAAAAATTAGATTTGTAAGAACCCTATAACCATTCTAAGTCATCAATAAAATAAGAAATCAAATTTCTAAGCCACGGATTATGAGGACCTACCTTAAAACTCATAAATCCAAGCATTTTTCTTGATTTTTCCTTACAAATCTTCATGAAATCAACAAACAATTTGCAAACCCATTTTTTTTCTTTTGTTTCGGCAATGGTGGAAGTGAAAAGAGGGAGAAAATAATTTTTCAATTTAAAGAGGGAGAGTAACGAAAATTGGGGCATTTTTGTCCTTTAAATAATTAATCAAATTAAATCCAATTAACTTTATTTTTAAACCAATCAAAATTGGACAAATAAAGTGTAATAAAAAGCCATGCCATGTGTTCCAATCATATCTCACCATATATCATTCAATTAATGATTAATGGATAAGGTTTGAAAAGTCAATTATTTAATTATTTAACTATTAAATAATTAAACAATTAATTTACACAAATACATGTTTTTATTTACATTAAATAATAAATACATATAATCATGGCATGTGTCAAAATCTCATTTGATGAATAATTAATGTGTATCTAATCGAATTATGTATCAAATACAAATACACAATAATTATTAGCGGACAAAATCCCCTAATTGCATGTGTTATTGTTTAACCGATTAAACGATCCGGATTAACTCACTTAATCCGGTGAAATATTATAAATAATCAATATTTTTCATATTGTGTTGCCCAAGTGCTCAACGAGTACACTTCATATTAATGGACTCTCTAAGTTTAGGTTTATCAGTCACGAAATCCAATTTCGTGTCCATAATCCACCCACTCATGGTTTATGACGACAACATATAATCTCACTAAACTATGCAAGCCGATGTCATAGCATACGTATAATCCCTCCGTCACAGGCCATCCGTATTATACCTGGGATATAGATCAGAACGTCAAATCCGTTCGGTATAATACAATCAACTTTCAATTTACAATCACGAAATAACACTCGGAACCGGTTTCCGATGTTATACCACGGCCATGGATTTACTAGATCGTAAACACGTGAGGATGCCTATGCCCTGTACACAGGACTGACAGATCATATATTGATACGTACAGGATATCATGAGCATCACTCAACACCCAACGAACAGACGGATGTCTGATCATGGCTAGATCGTAGACGTGACTGCCATCAAAGTGTGTAGGATAGCTCATATATCCACGGTGGTATCTCAAGTCGAAGGACTACTATGCTCGCTCAACTCGAGAAGGTTGCTATTGACGTTGTTGTACCATCTATTAGGAAACCTTTAGTGAGTCGTTCAGTGTCTTATCAAATAAATACCTACATGTCTATACGAGTCTCCCAAGACTCATGGTTCACTGGGATAAACCATCAGACCAAGTCACGATATACGACATGTACTGGTCTCCGCATATTTTACTAACCGACCCGTGTTAATAAATCTTGACCATGAACTTTATTTAAGGATATACAACTAATAGTGCGTTTCCCAATGTCAATTACAAACTATGTTGTAAATGTGCACTATACTGTAAATCATATGGTCTTTATCTAATATACATGTATCACTGAACCAGATTCAGTTTCAATCTAATCGAGATTAGATCGAATAAGTGTATAAAAGACAATGGTGATGCCAGTAAAATTAGTAATATTATGGAAAATTGAGCCGCTCGTATTAATGAATCAGACATAAATACGATCCGGATTGGCACTCGGAGCACTAACCCTAACAACTTCAACACTATTGAAACTCGTGGTGGATGTATTGACGAACCTAACAAAGTCACCATGATCATGAAAACTCTTCTTAAGAGTTTGTTAGGGTTGGTGCTCGGAATGCCAATCCGGATTGTATTTATGTCCGATTCATAAATACGAGCAATTCCATTTTCCATAATATTACTTATTTAATGGTAGCACCTCTTGTCTTTTATACACTTATTCGATCTAATTATGATTAGATATATAATTACGATTAGATTGAAACTAAATCTGTTTTAGTGATACGTGTATATTAGAAAAATACCCTAGGATTTACAATGTAGTGAGCAGTTACAACGTAGTTTATAATTGACATTGGGAAGCGCACTAAAAGATGTATATCCTTAAATAAAGTTCCTGGTCAAGATTTACTACACAGATCGTTTGTAAAATCTGTTGAGACTAGTACATGTCGTATATCGTGACTTGGTCCGATGGTTTATCCCAATGATCCATGAGTCTCGAGAGACTTATATAGACATGTAGGTGTTTATTTGATAAACACCGAACGACTCATTGAAGATTTCCTAATAGATGGTACACCAACGTCAATAGGAATCTTCTCGAGTTGAGCGAGCATAGTGGTCCTTCGACTTGAGATACCACAGTGGGATATATGAGTTATCCTCATTACTTTGATGGAAGTCACGTCACCGATCTATTCATGATCAGACCTCCGCCTGTTCGTTGGGTGTGGACCGATGCTCATGATATCATGTGCGTATCAAGAGAGGATCCGCCAGTCCTGTGTACAGGGCATAGGCATCCTACACGTGTTTGCTATCTAGTAAATCCATGGTCATGGTATAACTTCGGAAATCAGTTCTGAGTGTTATTTAGAGATCGCAAATTTGAAAGTCGAATATATTATACCGAACAAATTTGATGTTCTTATCTATATCATAGGTATAATATGGATAGCCTGTGACACATGGATTATACGTATGCAATGCCCTCGACTTGCATAGTTTAGCGAGATTATCTGTGGTAGTCATAATTCATGAGTGGGTGAATTATGGACACGAAATTGGATTTCGTGACGGATAAACCTAAACTTAGAGAGTCCCACAATATGAAGTGTACTCATTGAGCACTTGAGCAATTGAAGACAATACAACATTCTTGTATGGTATTCTTGATAAGATATGACATATTGAAGTCAAGACAACATTCTTAAATGAAAGTCTTCATGAGAACATTTATATGATACGACCAGAGGAATTCATGTCCCAATGTTAAGAGCAAAAAGTTTACAAGCTTCAAAGGTCCATTTATGGAATGAAGAAGCATCTCGATCTTGGAACATAAGGTTTGATACGATGATCAAATCTTATAATTTTTAACAGAATATCGATGAGCTTTATGTATGAAAACGCATCATCGATAAGAAAATGTTTTTCTTCATAATTTATGTTGATGATATTTTACTCATTGAGAATGATGTAAAAATTTTGTCAGCCGAACTGGCTAGCTAACTAATTCCAGATGATAGATTTGGGACACGTAAGTTATGTTCTTTAGATTCAGATCACTCGATAACGCAAGAAACGAATGTTAGTTCCGTCTCAAGCATTATACATCGATAAGAATCATGTGCGATTTGAGATACATAATTCCAAGAAAGGTAATGTACCTTCTCGGCATGGAATTCACTTGTCTATGGAACAATTCTAAGACAGCTCAAAAAGTTGAGGATATTAGACAGACTCTCTATGCCTCTGTATTGGATAGTCATATGTATGTTATGTTGTATAAATGACCTGACATCTATTATGTAGTGGAAGTAGTGTATAATTTTTTTCTCATCAATAGAATTGAATGATTAATGATTTGTCTATATAATTTATCGATATTTATATATGGATATGATGGATAATATTGATGAACATCTAATACTGGAAAAGAAATGTAATATAAATAACAATATATTTATTTTCATAACATTACATAATATTACCAAAGAACATGACAATATTATCAAATTGTTATTAAAATTACAATATTAGTGTTTTCATAAAATTATAAATATAATTTTGTATAAAGTTATTAGTGCAATTTGATATCATTTTATAAAGGCTATGTGTAATCTATTATAGCACTTATACAAAACAATGATAGCTTTTATTAAATATTATATAATATAAGTCATAGTATCTAGACCCAGCCACGGTTCTGGTTCAAAATTGAAATCGAACAGGTTGGAACCAGACGGTTCCGTTCCAACTGGTTTTGATTTCGGAATCGAAATTGTTCGGTTCGACTATGGTTCGCCCCTAGCCGAACTGAACGGAACCAGACGGTTCTAACAGTTCGAATCGGAACCGTTGGAACCGTTCGGTTCCAGCAGTTCTACGGTTCGGTTGGAACTGTTTAAGCCCAATGGCTAGTAGCCGACAAAAAAATCAAATTAATTTTTTTAGGATAATTACTAAAATACCTTTAATAACATAATAAAACGACTAGTTTTAAGGGCATTCTAAGTATCACAAAAATAATCCAAAAATGTTTAAATATGGGTCATTCCTATTTTTTCAACACACCAATTCTCAATATACATTGTTTTAGCATTCTATGAGTAGGAGAACATGAAGATTGTTTGCTCTTTTGATTGAGTTCATGAAGGCTTTCTTGAAAAGACAATATGATTTTCCATTGAAATAAAGTCCAGACATGTGGCTGATGCCTCCTCACTTTCTAGGAAGACCAAAACTAGGGTCTCTCCCAAAGCTGAGGTATTCACAGTTCTATCGGCATTTCTCTACACTTATAGAGGGCAGAAAAAAGACAATTGAAGAGAAAGAAATGGCAGTGGAAGATGAAGCGATTGGAGATTCTTCATCACCAAATGAATGAAGTGTTTCAGGGGCACTTCTTCCCAAGTCGGAAGACGATTGAGTAAGACCGGGCTCTCTCAATTTCTATAATTCTCTCATTCTCAATTCTCTCATCTTCAATTTCTTATTCTCATTTCTCAATTATCTAATTATTCAATATTTACAAAAAATGGCAAGCTCATATGAGAATACCATGTCCAATATGCCAACCCAAGAGAGCGGCCAAAGTATCGGTACAGTGAGAATAGAAGTTAAGGTTCGATCCTCCGATATTTTTAAAATTCATTTTCATTTAGTCGAGACTGAAAATGAAGGTCTAAGAGCAATATACAACTAGTGTGGTGTATCTTACAAATTTACCGGTGGCAATGGCAATATGAACAAGTACTTGAATATACATCATGCTGCTGAAATTGGACTTGATACAACGCAAACTCAAATGGGTAGATACACATCATCTAGTAGAGGTACAAGTTCTTTAGATTTATTTAAATATTTTGATGCTAAAAATAGAGAAGAATTTTCTAAATTTACTTGTATGACACATCTTTCTTTAGGTTTTGGTGAAAAATTAACGTTTGATAATTTCGTTCGAAATGCTTTAAATCCTGCTGCTTGTAGAATGACTAGAAATACAACAAAACATCAAAATTTTAAATTATATAAAGATGGTAAAATTATTTTAAATGACATATTTAAATATATTAAAGGTCTTCTTTCTATTTGTTCTGATATTTGGAGTGACTACTGGCAAACACACTCATACATGAGTGTGACTTGTTATTGGATTGATGCATCATGGTGTTAGGGTTGGTGCTCAGAGTGCCAATCCAGATCGTATTCATGTCCGATTCAAGAATACAAACAATTCTTTTTTCCATAATATTACTTATTTACGGTAATACTTCTTGCTTTTATATACATATTCGATCTAATTACGATTAGATTGAAACTAAATAGGATTTAGTGAAATGTATATATTAGACAAAGACCCGATAATATATAATATAATGCGTAGTTACAAAGTAGTTTGTAATTGACATTGGGAAGTGTCACTACGAGAAGTATATTATCAAATAAAGTTCATAGTCAAGATTTACTAACACGGGTCGGTTAGTAAAATCCGCTGAGACCAGTACACGTCGTATATCGAGACTTGGTCTGATGGTTTATCCTAATTAACCATGAGTATGGGGAGACTCGTATAGACGTGTAGGTTTTTATAGTGGATAAACATTGAACGACTCACCGGAGATTTCCTAATAGATGGTACACCAACGTCAATAGGAATATTCTCGGGTCAAGTGAGCATAATGGTTTTTCGACTTGAGATACCATTGTGGATGTATGAGGTATCATCCACACTTTGATGGCAGTCACGTCACTGATCTATTTAGATCAGACATCCACCTGTTCGTTAGGTGTGGACTGATCCTTATGATATCCTGTGCATATCAAGATACGATCCGTCAGTTATGTATACAGAGCATAGGTATTCAAGGTGCAATTAGCAATATGTTAAATCCATGGGCCCGTAGTATACTGTAAAAGTAAGTTCTAAGTGTTATTAAGAGATTGCTAATAGAATCATCGACATGATTATACCTATAGAGATTTGACATTTTTATCTATATCTCTGGGATAATCCGAATATCTGTGACAGATGGATTATACGTATGCGATGACCTCGACCTGTATGATTCAGCGAGTTTATCTGTGGTCGTCATAATTTACGGGTGGGTAGATTATGGACAAGAAATTGGATTTCGTGACGGATATGCCTGAATCTAGAAAGTCTCACTAATGAAACATACTCGTAGAGCACTAGAGCAACTATTATAAAGAATATTGATTATTTATAAATCGTTTAACAGTTAAACAAAAAGATACATGCTTAAAGGTTTATCCGGCCATTTCTTAGTTAATGTGTATTGAATTTAATATATGATTTTATTAAATACACATTAATTATTTGTCAAATAAAGTATTTGACATATGTCATAAATATATGTATTATGGAATATTTAAAGTAAATATAATACATATATATATTTAAATATTTATTTTAGATAATTATCTAATTATCTAATTGTTAAATAATTATAATTATAATTATTTATTACATTTATCTTTATTATGATTATGGGTTTAGGTGGATTAATATGATTGGTTCACTTGTTGAAACTTATTTAATGTTGAAGTGTTCAAATTGAATAAGTAACTTTAACATTTATATTAATATAAAATTTGAAGCAAAAATGACAAAAATACCCCTAGGGGTTTCGGCCAAAGCAACCCTAAGTATATAATGGTTTCTTTTTCATTTGCTTCATATTCTAAGCTTTCAAAGAACACAAAACCTAAGAGACTTGAGAGGAAAAGTGAAGAAACCAAGAATAAAATGGAGAAATCTTAGAAATTAGTAAGTAATTTCAACTTTTCTTTAAAGAAAAATATTTCTTTTGTTCTTGGCTACAACACATGTTGTTCTCTTGTTTCTCTACTCTCTTTTGTTTGTGTTATGAAGTTTGGAAGCTTGAGTGAAAGATGTATGCATGTATATAAACAAAGTTTGCTTATTAATGGTTAATAACACACTTTTAATCATTAGATGATTTGATTGCCATTCTAGAGTTGCTTAGCCACTCATAAATGACCTAGAATTTTTCTTGAGTTGTTTCATGGTGGTGAGACTTGTTTGGTGTGGTAAGGATTGGATTAAAGTATTGAATTTGTTTAATTTGGTGTAATTTTTTCAATTTGTGAAAATTATAAAATTAGGGTTCATAACCGTCTCCAAAATTTAGGCTTTTCATATATGTATTAATTAATGATGTATATATGATGCATATTAATTTTGGGTTGATTGGGCTTGATCTTGAATGGTTTTGAACCGATTTGGACTAAAGTATAATTTTTTGGAAAGTTGAGGGACCTATTCGGTAATTTGGAAAAAAATGGTTTCTTGAATTTCAAATTGTATTTTCATGTATAAGACATGTATATATCATTTTAGTAGTGATTTGAAATCACCTAATTATGTATTTGACAAATTATGACTAAAATGATCAAAATGCAAAGTTTATGGGCATTTCCGTAATTACTGAAAAATTTAGAAATTTTTCAGAATTCTATTTTTAATGTATATTTTATGTACATATTATTTTAGTTGTGACTGGAAATCACCTAAGCTTGTTTTGAACAACTTATGACTAAAATGATCAAAATGGAAAGTTTTGAGGTTGTATGGTAATTTACTGAAATTATGATTTCTGGGTTAAAATTTCTATTTTTGAGTATTGAGTGATTAAAATAAATAATTTTATTTTTAATTACCCAAGAAAAATTAAAGAAATGAGAAAATTTGATTTTCCCGCATTCCGTTACTTAACCCGGGTATTTTGCCCAAAACCCTAACACATGGAACATGCGAAAAATGACTAATTGCATTTAGAGTTTTTGATCAGCAACATACTGCACAAAATATTTATAGAATGATTAAAGTAATTTTTGATGAATATGGTTTATTAGGTAAAATTTTAACAATTGGTTTTGACAATGTATCTGCAAATACTGCATCAATTAGATATTTAAAAGAAATATGCCAACTAAATTTGAGGGGTCGATTTTTTCATATTCGTTGCACATGTCATGTCCTTAAATTATGTGTGGAAGATGGTCTGACTTTTTTAGCACCTTACATTGATCTTATTAAGATTGCACTTAATTGTATTTGGTCATATTCTCCAATTAGGAGAGAATGGGCCAAGTTTTATAAATTAAACGGTGTTAAAGCGGTAAAATTTTCACGAAATGTTCCAACACGTTAGAATTCAACATACTTTCTTTTAAGTCAAGTTTTCCAATACAAAGATGTATTAAATAGTTTTTTTCCCAACATGTTCAACATATCACACTTTTGCTTAGCCATTGGGATATTTGTGAAATTTTTTTAAAAATTTTAAAAGTTTTTAATGATACTACAAATATTTTTAGCGGAGTTTATTATCTTACAATAAATTTAATTCTTGTTGAAACTTTGAATATTGATGGTACTCTATCTGAGCATGCCGAAAGTTATGATCCTAATGATTTTTTTAATTGAAGCTATTTCTATTATGAAGCGAAAATAGTTGATTTATTTTAAAGACATTCCATTACTTTATCTTATTGCCACAGGTTTTGATCCTAAATTTAAAATAGAAGGTTTGAATAATGGCTTACTAGCTTACTATACATAATTAGGAACAACTGATGAAATTACTATTACAAGAATAATAGATAAAATAAAAATTGATTTAATGGATTTATTTAATGATTATGTTAGTAGATATAACTTGCAATCATTAGGACAATCTAGTAGCGAACCCGTAATACACTCAAGACTTAGCGTAGGTGATCGTTGGTTACTACATCAAAATAAAAAACATAAGGATAATACGACTAATAACTCAGAATTAGATAATTATTTATCGACCAATTTCAAGTTTCCTACTGAAAGTTTAGTGTGTAAAAATTTTCTACTTGACTGATGGAACCGACATCAAAATGTCTATCCTGTTTTATCAATTATCGCTAAAAGGTACTGTCAGCACATATTTCCACCGTTGCGGTTGAGCAAGCCTTCAACATAGGAGACAATATTTTGGAGGTGAGACGGTCTTCATTACATCCAAGCACTTTAGAAGCAATAACATGTGTAGATGATTGGACCCGAGCTGATATGAGGCAATAAGACGATGCCCCCGATGACTTTGAAGACTTGTTCGACAATGCAAGTGCAAGCGGAACGAGAGCTGAAGGATAAACAGACACTGATAATGATGATGATTGATTGATGAGTAAATAATTACAATGAGGAACTATCTTAAAAATGTAATGGAACTACGTGAGTTTTGATTCCTCTCACCCCTGGAGGATACGTAGGCAACTTAAGTTTATAAAAATTTAAGTTCAAACTGTTGGAGAGTGGAAACCGATGGAATGAGTCTATAGTTAGGCATAATTTCCTTAAGGTGGATGCTGATGAGATTATGAATATCCTTCTCCCCCCTCAAGCTTAAGACGACAAACTGATATGGCATTATGATGTGAAGGGAAAGTTCTCGGTCAGAAGCTGTTACCACATGGAAATTACTGCGAAGCCACGCCTTGAAGCTGGATGCTCGAAGGATAATGGTGAATGGTGGGGTATGGTATGGAGTTTATCTCTTCCATCCAAGATTAAAATCTTTATGTGGAGAGCTCTGTCCGGCCTTCTACCTACGGCCTCTGCTCTTCACAGAAGGAAAATTATTGATTCGCATGGTTGCCAGAGGTGCGGTAGAGGTGAAGAAGATATTGTTCATGCTTTGTTCAGATGTAATGCCAGTCGGTCTAGAAGAACGTTGAGGGGATGCATGACTTTCAGTGGCAGACTTCTAGGGATCTTTGGAACTATTTAACTAGCGCCAGATGTACCTTCTCTAAAGATAAAGTTGAGGTGTTGGTGACTTTGTTGTGGTCATTATGGTTTGCTAGGAATCAATACTTATTCAAAAAGAAGACATAAAATCATTGGTCCATCTTGAATATAGCCGATACCTTGGTAGAATCGTTCAGAGCGGAGCAGAATATATTAGATCGCAGGATTGAATCAAGGAACAATAGGGAGAATCATCGGTGGACTACTCCTCCATGTGACTGGTTCAAAGTTAATGTGGATGCGGCTACGAACAAGGATGGCAGTTTTGCGGGTTTAGAAGCAATTATTCATAATGACAGAGGAGATATAATAGCGGCTGAATGTCTTTCTACCACTTTCAAAGGTAACGTGGAATTCATCGAAGCCGAGGCATTGCTGATGGGGCTAAAACTTGCTAGAAGTCTGAACTTAGCTAATATTATTATGGAATCTGATGCTGCTAATGTTGTGTCTCTTGCTAAAGGCCAAGTTGATAGTGACAAAGATATTGGATGGGTGATTTCTGAAATTAGGAAAATGGCTTCGAGTTTTGGAAAGTCCGATTTTAGGTTCATTCCAAGGTTTTGTAATGTTAAAGCTCATTTTTTGGTTAAATTTGCTGTGAATTATTCGTGCTGTAAGGTTTGGACTGGTTCCATTCTAGATTGTCTTTTGCCTATGCTGAGTTAATCTGAAATCTTCCTTATTTTTTCAAAAAAAAGAAATGTTTAATTTTATCTTTAATTTAATGTAATCTAAATTCAATTCAAATTCATAATTTTAAATAAATTTTTTAATCTCAATTTTAATTTTTTTTAAAAATCATAATTAATTTTTTTTAAAAAAACCGGAAGGGAATCGGTACCGTTCGGTTCGGTTCCAGCTCCCGATTCCACAAAAGTGTGGAACCGGAACAGAACCGAATAATTCCTGTTCGGTTCGGTTCCACACTTGTGGAACCGAGAACCGTTCAGTTCAGTTCCGGTTAAGAGCTGAACCGAACTGTTGGCCTGGTCTAATAGCTCTGTTAAATGTTATTAAATGAAAAGACTTTTAGTCATATGAGCTAACTTAACTTTGGCCAAAATACTACCTTCACTTTTGGTAGTATTTTTCAGTTGTTAACCGTATGTCATTTTTGTTGTAGTGAGTATTCTCTTGAATGGACACGGTGCTTTATTGCTACTTACGCTTCTGCTTTGGGCTTAGCAAATTATATGGGCTGGGTCCATCTATAATCAAGATAATCAGGTTATAATACTCAATTACACACAGAGAAAAAGAGATTTCAATATTCATCTTTTATCATATTGATTTTTTTTTTTTAATTTGGTTATTAATGGAGGCGGACCTCACTATAGCCCAGTCTAGCACAAATCAAATTTTTTTTAATCTAATTACAAATTTACCATTGTTATATAAAATAAATATTATAAATTAATTAATTTATTCTTTGTTGTAAATATGTAGTGTGGTATCCACTACTTTAATTTTTATCTATTATTATTTAGATAATTATTCGTTTATTTTTGTAACTTATCCAATATTAAATAAGGATAATTATCTCACCATAACTATTCCTTATAAATATAGAAGAACCCTTGTAGTTTTCATTTATTTCAGAATTAATAAGAAAAGCCTGTAGTTTTACAAGATATCTTATCTTTTTCTATTTCTCTCTTATTTTGTAACACGTTATCAACATGATCGGCTTCCATTTAAGTTTTCTTTTACACAAAAAAAGTTGTGATGATCAAACATGATCAAATGCTTTGATTTGGCTCACTTGTTGATGATGATCATGATGATCAAGTGATCAAATGTGATCAATGTCTGATGGCCTGAAGCCAAACATGATCAAGTGATCAATGTCTGATGGCCCGAAGCCAAACATGATCAAGTGATCAAACAAGATCAAGTGATCAATTGACATGATCAATTGCAATGGTTGAGAGCTGAGACATATGGCTCATGCGAAGGCTTGCTCTTCGTGGCTCTTAGGGCAGAGGGTATTATGTGAGGCTTTCATGAGTATAAATAAATGAGAATCTAAAATTCTGAATTTGAATCTTAAAATTAAAACCCGTAGTTCTAATTCACTTTAATTATGTTATTAGTTTAATATCTTAATTATTTTTATGAGTATGTTACGTGGTTGTCATTAATTTGGATCATCCACATCAGAAAATAAAAATTATATTTATTTATTTATTTTTATAATTTATTTTAGTTGCTTTCATAATTATGATTAATTATAAGAGGTAAATTAGAACCTCAAGTTCTAAACTCATTAATTAATTATTAAATTAGAATCTACAATTCTAAATCTACAAAATAATTATAGAACCCGAAATTCTATAATTACACTACAATAAAATACCTGAAGTTCCTCAATCAGTTAGACTTTAGATTAAAACATGTAATTTTAAATTTACTATAGAACCTGAAGTTTTGAATCTACAATAGAACTTGAAGTTCTAAATATTAATTTTATCAATCAAAAATTGAAATTATGAAATATAGCTTTTTTTTTTTTTAGAACCTGATATTCTAAATAATAATGTAAGATCAGAACATGAAGTTCTAGATCAAATAAATATTTTTCAAGAGAGCATGGAATTCCAAATATGTGTATGTAATTTTTTTGTACGAATTTATGTGATTTCTTTTTATTTATTTTATCTTAATTCTTTTGAATTACACACTATATATATAATTGCAGCCAGTAGTTTGCAATAATAAAAAGCTAATTAAGACCTAAAGTTTAAATTAGCTTTTAATGTCAGAACCAACAGTTCTGAACCATAATTTATAAAATATGATATTCTCATAAAACACGAAAATTAGTTTCTTAATATTCCTAGTAGTGAATGTTAATTCACACTAGTATAGATATAATAAAGAAATTTCGCTGCCACAAATGAATAAGGCTATGGTATGTTAAATCTTAACACTTGTGAATAAATTTATATTTTCGTATTGCACTCCTAATATCTCTTTACTTTAAAATTTTTTCGTTTCATTTACTGTATGCTTACACCTATCCTAAATTTATTAAGATTTGAATTATCACCGGATATAATATGTTTAGGATAAAATGTTAGATCTTTCAAATATTTTGAAGATATTTAGTACTTTCAAATATCTTGAAGATATTACTTTGACAAATACAAATATACAATAAAATTGATGCATACACAAGTTATATCTTATTTATAGATATCATTGATCAACCTTTATGATGATTTTTAGAAATCATATAGACTTACAAAATAAATTATCAACTCTAAAAAAGATGAGGGAGGTATGCCTAATTGATAGTGGAAGAGCCACAATTGAAGGCTCTTGAAGAGCCATAATCTAATTAGAAATAAGAATTACAATATACATCGAAAATCCTTTATATTCAGCCATATCCAGTAAAAATATGCTGAATTTCAAGTATATAGTTACTATTGGCAAAAACAAATAAATTAGGACCTGATGTTCTTAGTTGTAATTCTTAGAACCAAAAGTTCCACATCTATCATTTTCATATATGAACTTGAAGTTCAGAAAAATAATCATATAAATTAGAACTGAAAGTTTTACGATAATTTTTAAATCTAAACCTGAAGTTTGGAGTTATGAATTCTAAAAGAGAATTCGAAATTTTAGAGAACAAAATAAAATTTGACGTTCTAAGTTACAACTTTAAACATTTAGAACCTAAAGTTCTAAACTTACAGTATCATATATATGAACTTGGAGTTCTATACATGAATATGAAATTTTTATTTTGGATGTCTTATTATACCATTATATTTTATAGGGTATAAATATTGAAATGTGAATCCAAGCTATTTGCTTTGAAAGTACCATTAAAGAAAATAAATATTCATGAAGAATGAATATTTTCCTCTGCCATTTTTTACAAGAGAGTTTGAAGCTATGACTACTATAAAAGACATAGATGGTCTATTATTATTGAGTGTAACCCAACTTTATCTAACATTACCTCACATATGAAATTATGAGTTGATTTTTTTTTGGAAATAAGATATGTATAATTCCCTGAAGTAAATATAAAATATATCATAATGGATATATAAATGTAAAAGAATGGCATGGTTAATGGCATGACAATATTCACGAATCTCCATGATGATAAAGTGATAAAAATAGATATAACGAGTAGATAAGAAACATTAGAGTGGCTAAATATCCATAAGATCTTGTTCATTTTATTGTGTCAAATCTATTTGAAACTAAAGATAGAAATTTAGATGGCAATTAGTACTTTATATCGTGTACTATGTTTATATTTTACTTCTAAATATTAATATTGCTTGGAGTAAAATTATGTACCATATATGGTCATGCTGACCTAATTGAAGGCTCGGAAAAGCGCCATAATATTGTTAGTAATTGTAACTTCTAACAAATTATCTTTTACATTTTATCATTTAAATGAGACAATTTTCATCTCTTTAAAAGAAATGAAGCTTCCTGAAGTAAGCTGCACATTTTCTTAGCATTTATTTACAATGTCTCATTTCGATTATCACACCAGTCAATGTGAAAATGAAGTGTGAATGACAGTTCACTTGCAGCAAATTGAAAATCAATTACGTGATGTATTTATAGAGACATAAAAAATAACCAAGTCATATATACTAGCTGTTAATATACTAACCCAGGTGATTGTTCCTATTGAACAATCTAGTATAAAGGCAGTAATAAATCATCTATTACACGTCAGAAACGTGGAAGACCAATTGGTTTTAAAGATACTATTCCTCGGAAGAGGAAAATGAAAGATTCAGATCCTATTGAAAATAATACTCGAGTAATGACTATACCCACACCTTCAGAATCACCAGTTCCAGAAGAATTAATAATCCCCGAAGAGACACTAACCCCTGAAGAGGCTTAAAAATTAAAAAATGATGAAGACTCTACAAACTATACTTATACAAGAGAAATATGGGATCAAAAGGAAATAATCATCGACAATGTAATACCTACTGAAATTACAAATGATTTTGAACCTCAAACTGTCGATGAATGTAGACAAAGACACGATTGGCCTAAATGGAAAGAAAGAATTCAAGCATAATTGACTTATTTAGCCAAACGTGACTAGTTGCACAAGGTTTCTCGCAGAGACCAGATATTAACTATGAGGATACGTATTCTCCAGTGATGAATACCATTACATTTTGATTTTTAATCAGTTTGGTAGTCTCTGAAAGACTGGACAACTTGTCTTATGGAGTAGTGACATCACACCTTTATGGCTCACTTGACATTGATATTTACATGAAAATCCCCAAAAGATTGAAAATGCTTGAAGTATATAAATCAAAGGATCATAAACTGTGTTCAATCAAGTTACAACGATCTCTATACGGATTGAAACAATCTAGATGCATCTGCTATAATCGTTTGAGTGAATATTTAATGAAAGAAGGATATATATATGATCATATATATCCATGCATATTTATTAGAAAGTCCGAATTTGGATTTGCTATTATAGCAGTATATGTCGATGACATGAACTTAATTGGAATTCCTGAAGAGCTTCTAAAAATTTCTGAATATTTGAAAAGAGAATTTGAGATAAAAGACTTAGGAAAAACAAAATATTATCTCGGCTTGCAGATCGAGCATAAAATTAACGGAGTGTTTATCCATCAATTGCTTATATTGAGAAGATTTTAAAACATTTCAATATGGATAATGTTCATCCATTAGGTACTCCCATAGTAGTCCGATCTCTCGATCCTAAAAAGGATCAATTTCATCTTAAAGAAGATAATGAAGAGATACTTGGTTCAGAAGTACCATATCTTAGTGCAATTGACGCCTTGTTATATTTAGCCCAATACATCAGACTGTATATTGCATTCTCGGTAAATTTATTGGCAAGATTTAACTCTGCGCCAACTCGACGGCATTAGAATGGCGTCAAACATATCTTCTGTTATCTTCATGAGACTAAAGATATCAGATTATTTTATTCAAATGAGCTAACACAAAATCCATGTCTTATTGGTTATGTTGATGCATGATACCTCTCTGACCCTCATAAAGCACGTTCACAGATAGGGGATATGTTTTCACCTACAATAACACGACAATCTCATGATGATATACAAAGCAGTATTTTGTTGCTACATCTTCCAATCACTTAGAGATACTTGTATTACATGAAGCAATCCGAGAATGTATATGGTTAAGGCCACTTATCCTTCACATTTAGAGCACATGCAACTTAAACTCTACCACATATATTTCAACAGTGATATGTGAAGATAATGTTGCATGTATTGCACAAATTATATGGGGTATATCAAGGGATATAGAACTAAGCACATCTCACCTAAATTCTTCTATACTCGTGAGCTCCAGCAGAGTAAGCAAATTGATGTCAAGTAAATACGATTAACCGATAATTTTGTAAACTTATTTACGAAAGTTTTACCGACATCAACATTTGAAAAGCTTATACACATCATTGACATGCGTTGACTTAGTAAATTATCCTGATGAAATCTTTTGACGGGGAGCATTTCATC